>JANRGW010041322.1:29876-52974 GCA_024733675.1 Psilopsiagon aymara | reverse complement strand
CCCCCCCCCCCCCCCCCCCCCGCAGCACTTGCCACTCACTGTGCCTTGCAGGCAGGCCAAGGATTGCTGCCACTGCGAGGAGGTTAGAGAATGGAAATGTGCCTTTTGCCCAGGGCAGTGAGGTGGAGCTGCAATGGGGCATTGCTCCCCTCTGTTGTAGCTGCTTTCTACAGCTCTGTGGTGGCAGCACTCAGCAGGAATCTGAGTCATGTTTCAAGCCAGCACAAGAAGAAGCATTGGCTGTTCAAACAGTATTCATTGCTCAAATTACTATTCCTTACCTTCTTTGGTTTAAGACCAACAAGTAGCGTCTTATACATGGCATCCGTCCATGGGCTGTTGTCAGAATTATGCTGGATTTGAGCCAGCACAACTTGGGATCCATATTCTCCTGGTGGGTGTGATTTAAAATGCTTTACAGTGTTGGGGTTCCCCTATACTAAGTATTAAAATATGAAAGCCACAGAAATACAGGAACTAGACCAAAAGAAGTGGTGGGAGAGAGAAAGGACGCACTGGGCTTAAGTTGCTCACATGTCGCAGAAGAGAGGACACATAGTTGTTGTGAAGAAAAGTACTGGCACAACTGGATGGTGGTAATTTCCAAAATCTTCCACTGGAGCACAGAAGTACAAAGCTTCAGTCTTACTTTCCTCCAGATGATTTCTGTGTTTCTCCTGGCATGCTGGCAAAGGGTTAGAGTGGTAGAGGTGAATCCAAGGATGTGTAACCATCTCCAGCAGAACCTACAGACTGCTCCAACGTCAACACTTTCTTCCTAGTTTCATTGTTCTCACTCTTTCTTAATTTGCTGTGAGTCGTATAAACACGTAGTTACATGGCCATCTGTTTTAATGGAATAAGAAAGAGGAGCAAGTGTCGAGTAGTGGAACTTACTTGTTTCTTTTTTGGTTTCTGATGTCTCACTTACTGTCTCAGTAATCTCATTTCAGTTCCTTGTGTCCTATGTTTCCTGGCCTGGAATGATTGTGGTCCTTCTGTTCCTTGTCATAATGCTCTCCTTTGTCACAGCTGAGCAGATACCAATTGGAACTGAGCCAATATCCTATTTCCACTTGGCTTTGATGATACTTACCTGTCCAAAATCCTGTTTTTCTCAAGTATCTTGTATTACCTTGGTGAAAGAGGAGCCATGCTTTTCCCACCTTTCCCTTCTGATGTAGACATTGCATTCAGCACACAATCAAGGATTAATCAAGGTTGTATGCTTTGCTAAAGAAGTAGGTGCAGTGTACTTAATAGGGAAAATACAGAAGGAGGAATTCAGAAATGTAGGCAATAGGGCCGGGTAAGCTGGCCTTTGCAAACATCCAACTGGCCAGCTCTTCAAATGCTGTGACAGAAACATGAATCTGATTTCCATTTTGTTTTTCCCTGAGAACTCATGGCTGAATGATGTCAATATCTAGTTCACACTATAGCACCATCAGTGATGGCAGTAATATGGATCCTCCTCCCTTGTTCAACAGTGGTTTTCAGGAAACTGTATGAATGCAACATCTCTGTGGTATGTACTGCTCTGCCTGTCTCTGCTCTAGTAGTTCAGCAGGTTCAGAAGCTGAAGGAGAAGGCAACAGTTTATGTAAAACTGTTTTTCCTAAGAAACTCGTCTGTCAAGTACCAAAGAACTTATTCCTGCACTTCTCCACTTAGGGTAAGACTAGGAGAACAAAAATGAACATGGCTAGCAGGAGAGTTGTGGCTCTTACGGCATCTAAACCACTGGGTAAGACTACATAAACTGTTCTGGCAGTGGTACAGTAATGCAATTTAAAAAAAAACACATGTTTTCCAGTCAATTTAGGCATGTTTAGTTTTCCTCAGACTTTGGGGAAGACTATCATTCTGGGTCATATATTATGAATGTTACCTTTACTAAATAATTTGAGGTCACGTGTTCTGATCAGGAGGGTGGAAAGAAATAGTAGTTTTGATGTTGCCCAAGTTTGGAACCTTGAATGTTAGGGCACTCTTCTGCCAAAACTCCTTATGTCATCAGTAAAGAGGGCTTGTCCAGAGAGGTATTAATAAGAGAAGTAAACCAGAGGAACTTTTCTCTCTCTAAACTTCCTCTATAATGTAGTGCCTAGACTGCCATGTAAATTGCCCAAATGTTTTTGTCACTAACAAAAGTTGGAAAGTTTAATCTGGTGCTCGTATAGGTTCTTTCTCAGCAGCTTCATTCTTTCAGCAGTATAATCTGGATTTCTTTTACTTCTGCTGAAGTGGCATTGACTCTAAAATAGCTCTAGAATGAAAAGAAAATAAAAATCCAGTTGAATGAGTTTCGTCTAGTTTTGTGGCAACTTTCAATAAAATCTAAGACTTACCAGAAAATGAAAGTGGATTTTGGTTGTGTTTGCAGTAGCTGGGTAAAATAAATATAGTTTAAAGTGTCACTGACTATTTGTCCCAGAATGCCAAAAGATTAAGAAGACTGACATTTTAAATTTCATCTTTACATTAGCAAAAATCCTCAGTAGTCTAAATATGGTTCAATATCTCAGGATACAATTACAAGAAAGTCTACTGGTAATTGATACATGCATGGAAGAGGCATGTAATTAAGCACTTTTGTCTTTTCTCATCTCTTACAATAGTCATTTTATATCACATAACAAAGTACACCCTTCATTGTGTTCCCATTCATGTAGGCTAACAGAGCTTGAGTCGTTTGTCATAACAACAGATGCCGATAGGCGTGATGCTCATAGCAAGGCATTTGTAATTGCTACATCCTGGAATAGATTTACATTTTAAATAAACAAAAGGGCAATGGCTAATAGCTGACTATAACAATCACCCGAACTAATATGGGAACAGACAATGTTTTGGAGACTAGCAAGAGCGAGGAAACGTAGTGCATTAGTATTTCAATAAAAATAGATGGACTTTAATGGCTTTACCTGTAAAAATGAAAAGCTGATGTTAAATAACTCACTTGGTTTTCCTGGGATTTGATACCTAGATGCTGTCTAAAGTCTCAGGGAAAGTTTGTCTTTATATTTGAGGCATATTATCTTATTTGACAGAGAACAGAGGATGTAGATGCATTCTCTGGCGTTTTATCTCTGACTCGCCCCTAGAGCACTCCCCGGCAGAAGTGTGTTTTGGCTGAGGGGATCTGTACTCGTGATTCTTTCCATATGCTGCCTTGGCCTGCTCCCGCAATGAGTGGAGTGATGCAATTGGAGTCACACATTGTGCAGAAATAAGAGTCCAGTCAGATTCTGTATTCTGGACAAAGCAGTGAAAAACTCTCATCTTTGCTAAGCCCGCCTTATAAACAAATACAGTGTAGGTTCACAAATTCTGCACCCTTCTTACAGCAGCAGAAAAGATGTCCCCATGTGCAATTGCCAAACAAGAAATTTCTGTGGTTTTTTGTTTGGCTTTTTCTTTTTATGACACAGTTGACGCACTGTTTTTATAGACAAGTATGTTACCAATGTACAGTAAGGTGTGGGATTTGACAGCCCAGCTCGGTGGGTTTCACAGGGGAGATAATTGCTGTCAAGCACATGCAAACATTCCAAGGGAATAGCAAGGAGTAAGGAGAAGCTAAGGGAAGGTTTCAGCGTAACAAATCTGAGACCTTTCTACTATTTCTTGTTAAACAGCAATCGTTCAGCCTCCTGTTAGTCCGTATTTATTAAAAGTATTGAGGCATGCTGTAGGACTATTGCTGTTAGTATCCAGGTAGTGCTTGGTGTTGAACAATGTGGATTACAAAGTAAAAATACATAAATACAAGTAATTAAATGTGTATATATATGTATAAGTAAAATAAATTTGTGTGTGGTGAGTTGAGATAAAGCAAGGCTCTGTGCTGATACCACAGATTTAGGGCATCTGTTTGACTCCCAATAATCCACCAACAGACACCTTTAAAGAAAATTTAGGAGGGTTTTATGAGACTGAGGCATAGAAGTTAGCATAAAAGAAGCTTGATACGATGAGATAGTCTCCTACAGGAAGGAAGAAAAAGAAAAGGAAGGGTAGGAAGATGAATTTGGTATCTGGAATATATATTATGTTAGTAAGTGAAATATCAAACCCTCATGATGGGCTTCTTTTCCATATGTAGCATTTAAAAATAGAAGCTGTGCATGACTGTGAAATTAAATGTCCAGCTGGATTTTGAAGAGCTTCTTTTTTACCTTCTTTTGTAATTGATAGGATCTCTAGGAGATAAATAGATGCTGAAGTTCTGTGGTAGCTACAGGGAGCTTACTTTGCAGCATGCCTCATATAAAAATTTGCTACAAGATCTAATCCGTTGAAATAATAACGAAACTTCTGTGTCTGCTTAATATGGCACTGAGAATTACTGAAACAGTCTCAGTTCTTGTTTATTAATATGTCAACATGGGTCATAATTAATACTAAGAATGAGCCCAGTGTGAAAAAGACTTGCTTGTGATCAAAGCTAAAAATGAGAGAAGAGGATCTGAAAGAAGTGTCAGAAGCAGCAGAATGGTGATTATAGACCTATGGGGAAACAGAAAAAGAGGCTAGAAAGTAGATGAAAGTTTCCAACGGAGTAAAGTTCCAGTTACCTTCTCAGCACCTAGGCAGTACAACCCTACTGTTATAGTAAGCTCTAAACTTCTGAAAAACTTTGAGACAACATTTTATGTTGCCTTTTTTTTTCCATATTGATATGAATGTAGCCCTTTCCAATTAACCACTCTTTTGGCTGCCTCCCTGTGAAACTGAGCTTCAGTTAAGCTGAGCATGTCAGAGTGGCAGCTGCTGAAACACAGCTGGTAAAGAGATAGGACAAACTTGTTTTACCAGACAAATTTGTTTATTTCTTGTTTATTTCTTGTTTAGACACCAGAAATATAAATCATCATTTTTTCAAAGATGCTTCTTATTCTTAATGTTTCTGTTGTTGCAAATGACTGAGCACTTAAGTTATGCAGAAATGGGTTTTCTGTTTTGGCAGCCAACTAGAAAAATACGGAAAAGGTGGAAGTTGAGAGGTTGCTTTATATGAAAGAGATTTTTTCAAGGATTTTTCTTTTTTCTTTCCAAAACAAAAATTGGAAACTTCTGTTCCGTTAGTGAAGAAATTATGTGAGCGCGGGAAAATATTTTGTTGTGGAAGCTTTGTTAAGAAAAATACTGAAGATTTAGTCAAGTTTATAAAATAAATGTTGGTGGTCTCATTTCCATGGGTTGTACTCCCTCTTGGTATGTATATTCCCTATGGACACAGAAAAATATTTCTCTCCTTAGCCTGTCTGGAGGTTTAAAGCTGTATCTCCTTCCCCCAGAAGTGGGTCAGAACAATAGCAAGGGTCTGTGGAGTGCTAAAGCATTGCCATTGGGAAGACTGTACAATTACACAATTGATTTCAGGATCAAGAGGTCAGTTGGCCCCATTACATGGCACATTTTTATCCCCAATTGACATTTAATGTGCATTAATCTCTACCATGCTGTTAGCTGTCTAAGATAATTGCATCAAAATGTACTAGAGGACTGTCCTTCAACTAATTTTCACCTGTCTTTAGAAAATACTCATTTCCTTTGCATCCACCTAGTAAGATTGAGACGTTCAGTACTGAGGAGGGAATACACACATGCTTCCTTCAATCGTTAGCTTAATCTGCCCTCAAACTCCAGGAGCTATTCTGTAGTAAGTAATTTGTCATTTGAGTGTTTGGAGGATTAAACCTCAGGGTGTTGGTTACTTGTGTAATATATGTGTCAGGATGCACTTAATGCTTTATTCTGCATGCAGTGATGCCATATTACTTACTGACCTTGAGGCTAGAAATCAGATCTCATGGTGCCTGGAGGGTATTCTGTTTCTCAAGTTAGAGAGTGATATTTTCTTCAACTTGATTTTACATTCTGGATACAAAATGGAAGTAAAGGTGATTCTAAACATCCCACAAGCCATGATCATGGAACTTGATTAAGCATGCAAGTTTGATTTACATCCTGCCTTGAACTCTGCAGAGAAATTTTTTTCCCTCTTAGCTTATATTTCTTAGAGAAACGCTAGTATTTCTTGCTTCAGGAAGGAAGTAGTTATTAGTAGTCAGAAATGAGGGAAAAATACAGACAACTGTTTCTGCTGAGAGAGCAGATCTTAATGTTGTCAAGAAATTGAGATGTTGTGGTAATTTTACTGCAATATTTCTTGTTCGTCTTGTTGTTGATACTGATTTTCACTTCCATCCAAAAGAGTATACAATCGGTATATGTATTTAGAGCACAGAATCATATTTAGTGGAAGTGCTATGTACACTCCTCGCCTTGGACAGGCATTGCATGCCTGATGGTTCTTGACATCATAAATTGATGACTAAAAGAACTGGGTCTTAAATCCCTCTTCAGTTTCATTGTTCATTGCAGAATGTGGCAAATCTAAAACAGATAGCCATGTTGCAACATGCAAAAATTCTCAGCACATGTAGGAAAACCATACTACTTATACATAATACCAGCCTTATCCATTATGTCCTTATTTATCCAGTTTCTTCATGGAGGATTTATATCAAACTCTACATGTTTTAAATAAAAAAACAAAAAAAGATTTTATATGATGCAGATGAAGCGAACGTAAAAGAATACCCAGGCATCCATCTGTCCTGTGCTATTCACAGAATTTGTCCAAACTGCAGTTCTTTGTGCAGAATGATGCATATGACTTAGGGTGTTTATGGCATTTAATCATTAGGCAGGAAACCAATTCATCGCTTTTGCTCTTTTACAAGCCTTCTCAAGTGTCCAGATAAGGACCTCTTCCAAATACAGATAGAGGTATAGAAGTATAAAAAAAGTACTTTGGGTTTGTTTTTTGGTTTTCTTTTTTGTACTCTCTGTAGGGATGCATTTATGGTTTAGCTGTTACTTTAAAATATGTTTTGGAACTTTTGGAACAGTTGTCTGCTAAAAGTGCTTATGTTCGCAACTAAGCGAAAGAATCCATTATAGATGTTTTTATTTACTTTGGATTCTTTTTTGTTAACATCTGATACCTTTAAAAGACCAAAGAGGCTAATGCAGCATTGAGGTAAAGGTTACTTGCAGTCTTTAGACGCAGTTAATTGCTAAGCTGAGGTTCATACTATCTGATGTTAAGTTTTACTCCTGAGAAGCTTAGAAAATAGCTGGTTTCTGCTTGTTTTCCAATGCAAAGCATTGGCATGTTTTTACCTATCTTAATTTGTAAATACAGACAACTCTTATTCAGTATTTCAGAGTGGAGTGGTTAATAGGTTGTCCTGAAAACTCTTTTTTTCACATAGTATGTTCAGTGCTAGCCTATGGTATCATGGTTTCCCACAATCTATCAGTCAGGCTGTTCATCAAATCTGACACTAGAGATACGTTTGAAAAATTAGAGTGTAATTTAGATACAAAAAGCATTTAATGCTTGCTACTTGACCATTCTTTTTGTGAATCATGTTCCACGTTGTTTGGTGTACATTGCTTGATCCCATTGAAATTTGCTTAATGGAGGTGCCCTGGTTTGTATCAGCTGAAGAGTTACTACTTCAAGAGAGTTGCATTTTAAGAACAGATGTTGACTGTGGTTTTCTATGTTTAGAAATGAGGATCTTTAAATTGTCATCTTTAATTTTCTCTGTTCCTTGTGTGCATCTCCTCTGTTAAACTCTACACAAGACTTACTATGAAAATCTCATACTATGGAATTTGGCGAAATATTGTAGTTGAAACGGAACATAATGTTAGCATACATCTTCAAAATGAAAGTTAACAATGAATCAGTTCCACTGTCAAATGTCATTTAAGTTGAAGGCATGTAAAGATCATTAAATAGCTTTAAGCACATTCTAATTAGCAATTTGTAGGCTGTTACAAGGAGACTGAACTTTGAATTAAATGTTTTACATTCTGTCAGTTTTTTTCTTCCCCCCTAATGTATAGCTTAGGCTCATCTTGTAACTGTTCCAGACAGAGGACTTCAAAGTGATACTTCCTGTACCCATTTGAACTCTTAATTTCTGAATGTACAATAGCTGGTGAAAAGCAAAACTGGAAATACTTTGCAAATTAGGATTCATGATACAGCTGGTTTAGGGCATGTTCATGTGTCAGAGGTTTTCTGATAGCAGTCATGGTGCCACTGGGTTGCATAACATCGGCTAGAATGCAACTTTATATTTACACACAGGACTGCCAACATTTTAAGAACTTTCTCAGTGATAAGGAAAGATGAAGCGGAAATAGAGACACAGAGGGTTAATTGAGATTGACAGATAACCAGTTAACTCAGATTTTCGGGTTTTGTGCCTGAGTGACACAGTATAAATAGATCTGGAGAATCAGGAGAGTTGCTTGACCAGTTCAGCTGCGTTTTCTTCCAATTTACCTGGAAATGCAAAAAGAATGAGCTTCTAGGAAAAGCATGTATATGTTTTGGGTTACAGGTCTGTAGTTTTTAGCAAAAGAAGTGAAAACATAAGTTAAGAAATTTTTCTGTGCCTGACTGGAAGCCTTCACTGGTAAGTTTAGAGTTTGGACCAGAAAAATGAATGATAGAGAGATGTTCCTAACATTGAGCACAGAGGATGATGGATGTGGAGATGATGAGTAATAAATTTCTAGAACTTTTTTCCTGATGCTTTGACAGTTACTTGTTACCACACTTACAGCTGTCTGTCTTGTATTGTTCACAGCCATCTTCTGTCAATGCCTATGTGCTAACCAAGAAAAAAAATTGGACAAACTAAAAACTGTAGTCTAAAAAAACCCCATGTTCACATCCTGCTGATCAATGCTGGATGCATTCATGTAGTTAATTAAAATTCGGTGAGGTAAATATTTCATTCTGAAAAAAGATAAACTGAATGCATAACTTCACTCAGCAGAAAATGAGATTGTAGCTGTGAGAAGGTGAACATTTAAAAGTGCTGGAAATTCAGCTAATCAAATAGCCTACAGAGACTTTCCTTACATACAGGTGTGAATGTGCCAAGTTAATTTGAGGTTTTCCAGTGATGTTAGAAATACTGAACTAAAAGTTAAAGAACATTTTTCTCACTCGTATATGTTGTGTTTTGCCATAGTTGCAGTGCTCTGGGCAGATGGTAATAATTTTTAAGTCATTCATGCATGCATTTTGCATGCAAATAAATGTTCCTAGAGCAGAATGAGGATTTTTTTTTTTTTTTTTTTTTTACATCTTGCTCTTTTGGTCATCTGATCACATTACTGTTTACATAAAGTAAGATGAAATCATATTTATAGAATCATAGAATAATTAAAGCAGGAAAGGCGCATGTCTTCAGGTGCACAACAAAATTTCCAGTGATTGCACTCTCTCAGCAGTTTAAAATTCATTTCTGTAATAAAAAATATATTGCAAAGAAAGTGAAAGAAGGGAATAGCTAGGAAAATAACTGATCATTGTTCGGTCTATCAAAGATTCTTTGCACTATGTATTCCTTCACATTTCCCTTTCTGTAGAACCATGGCCTTGAAGTACTGTACCGCAAAACTAGTCTTTGATACACAATAAATGCTTGATTTAAGAGGAACATTTGTTCTACACTACCTCTACCTCCATTATGAGTTTTCTTAGTACAAATTTTCCATTTTGCAAAGTTCTGTGTAATCATCGGATACAAGCAGGTAGTTCCTATAAAATAATTTTGAGTAGTGGCGTCATTTTGCCTCTGTTTTATGTTGAATACTGGAAAGAAAAAAAAATGGTATCAGAGGCTTGGTAAGTATCTCATTACTGTGTTAAAATTCAGCATTAATTGCCTAACTTCAGAGACACTTAAGTTATACACAACTCATAGTACAGTCAGATAAAAAGAAGTAGGTGAAACTCAATTAATTGGCATCTTTCTTTATTGACAGGCTAGTGAAGGATGCGCCGTGGGATGAAGTCCCTCTTGCTCACTCCTTAGTTGGTTTTGCCACTGCGTATGACTTCTTATACAGCTATCTCAGCAAGACTCAACAGGAGAGATTTCTTGAGGTAATTGCCAATGCCTCGGGATATATGTACGAAACATCATACAGACGTGGATGGGGCTTCCAGTACCTCCACAACCACCAACCTACCAACTGTGTGGCCCTGCTGGCAGGAAGCCTGGTTCTGATGAATCAAGGTATGTGCTAAACCATAGGAATGTTTTTCTGAAGTGTATCAACTCAATCATCTATTTATGCAGCAATGTTCAGGAACTGATAAAAAATGGTTCTGAGACTACAGCAGTAATGGGTTTGTTCTTTTGCTGCTTAGAAAAATTTAGTTTACTGACAAGAAAAAACATCTGTGGGCAGATGTACAAGGTATATTACATATGGATATATACCCATGTATATAAATCCAGTTTTCTAAGTGATCTGAAATTCTTGCCTCATTGTTTGTAAGAATTAAAAATCCCCTTATGTATAGTCTGAGTATCCCAGATTTACAGACAGAGTCTTCCAGGTAGATTATCAGTAAAGAGTGATATGCTTGGTCTCCTTACACAACATATTGAGAAAGTCAGCAGTTAGCTCCCATGCTCTGAGCTGGGAGCTAGACAACAGGATAACCTGGAATTCATCCAAAACTTCTGTCCTGTCTTCCTGAGAGAGCTGTAAAGGTGTAACTTCATCCACTCAAAGGCCACAGCTCGAGACCTCAGAATAGGTTCTGCTCTGTGGAGATGGAAAGGGCTTTACCTTTATTCCTCTGAACTATGCCATTGCACCCCCGAACCTTCTTTCAAGAGGTGTCTGCCAGATGTTATCTCCTTCTTTGCTTCAGAAACTTAAACTTATACTTCCCAATTCTCAGGTGAATAACCTTTCCAGTCACTTTTGGCTGCTCTGCCTGAGGCTATTCCTCTGCCCCTCTTCAAGTGATACTCTATCTGAACAAGGATTTGAGTCAGAGTCACAGAATCAGAGGGAGAGAGCAGATAAGAAATCCTGACTTTAAACCCCAGTGGTACTTCAGCTGAGAGGTGGAAGTCATGGAGCCAGCTTCTGCTTTTATGAGAACATGTCAGTACTTTGTCAAGTGATTACTTAATATGTGCTAGAAATATTTTGAAAACATGATGCCCAATGGAACTATTTACTTGCTGTAAGTCAAGGAAAACCTAGTTTCTGGGTGCTGATGGCACTGCCAAGCTATTCAGCCCTGCCAAGCAAAGGCATATCTGCACATAGTTGGATCTTTCAAAGAAGTGTGACAAAAAACTGCAATGCCTACTATTTAGGGGAACATCTTTTGTAAAGTGTTTTTCAAAACAAGCTCATTCCCCAATGTGCATATGTTGAAAAGCAGCAAGAGTGTGTGTGCAAGTTACTCCCTTTCCTCCTGTCTTGCCTTACACAAACTGAAGACTCAGACCATATTTATTCAGTGGGTTTTGCTAAATTCCTCATAATTCTATCCTTCCCCAAGCCTCTGTCAGTGCAGAAGGCTGGCAGTTTGCAAGATGACTCTGCTTTTCATTAGAGTGTAGACCATAAGTATGCTTTGTGCCAAACAATGATAGCATCACAAATAAAGTCAGACAGTATTCCTTTCACCAAAGGCAGGTGGGGTTTCTTGATGGGGGGTGGGAGAGAAAGGCAAATAGAGCAACACTTGAACAATTTGAAAATAGTGGTGATAATAAATGAAAGTAAATCAGAACAGATTGCATATTTCTAAATGAAAAAACAGTTCTTTTTGGTATAGAGCTACTTTATGGGGGAAAAAAAAGGGACATTTAAGCCTAAAATTTAAAAAAAAAAGGTTTTTAAATATTTTTCCTTCCAAGATAAAAGACTTTTTCTGAAGGAGCAAAAAACAGTAAGGAGAAAGGGAGTGAACATAGTATTCTTTCTGTATCAGATGCATAGCAAATGCAAATAGCATATCCTAGTGTAAAACGTCCTCCCAAAAGGTTTAAATTCCAAGTAATAATTTGAAACACAATTGAGCTATTGAAGCATGCAGAGGCTAAATACCCAGCTTAAAAATATGTAAACATTGTGATAGGAGTGAAAAATTAAACTTATTAAAATGAATTCTAGACACACACATAGTCTTTCTAGTGATATTAAACACTCAGGTATTCAAAAAAGAAACTTGAGTAAGGCCTAACTTGATACGGATACTGCTAATTTTAGGTGAGATTTGTTCTGCTTTTTTGTATAGCCTGACAGAGTGTTGAGTCTCTTACTTTTTTCATTCTAACATATTATTGCTCTTTTAATATACTACAAGCACAGGGTTAAATCATAGACATACACTAAATAAACAGAACATACATGCATTGGTAAATGCATATATTACAATGGTAAATGCACTGTGCTGAGGCATGGAAAATACCATTCTAGCTAGCGCAGTAGTCAGAAGCTAGCTGTTGTGGCTGTTATGTCAGAAGGGAAAACAAGAGTGGAAGCATTTGGGGGTTTATTTGGACAGACCCCTGTGCTGCCAACTCCATCAGAGTAATGAAGCAGTGTCAAGACAGCTGTGAGTAAAGTAAGTGGAAGTAAGTAGCAGCACCTGCCCCTGTTGCTCAAGGCTTCCCTATCTTAGTTGATTCTTCAGTAGAAATGCCACATTAAATTCAGGTTGCCTGTAGATTCAGGTTGTCTGTTTAACTTTGACTTCACAATTTTTTTGTCTCCTTTAACTGAGCAGGATTTGGCAGCCTTGACTAGTAGGATGTCTGAATCGCTCATCAGTCTGCTGAGCATAAATGCAGTCTTAAGTAGCAGCTTTGAATGTAGCTCATTCTGCCTTATCCTGACACGTGTGTTTCATTCAGCAGGCACCACTTCACCATGGAATAGGGTGTAATGTATGCCAGCTGAACTCTGCTATATGGTGGAAATAAGTCTGGTTAAGTCTGTGCCCAGACACTTTGAGATGAGTAGACACTAAGTTGCCATATAGAAGTACAAGACAGTTGATCTCTGGTTAGTCCTAACCTCTCTTGTCAGTGAAATCAAAAAGAAAATAAGAGAAGGCACGTAGCCTTTCCTCTGCCGGGATCCACATACTGACTTCTGCAATACATAAATGGAGGGCTGAAGCTCTCATGCTTGTGCTTGTTCCTTGGTGAGTGCAGAAGGCCTTGAGAAATTCTCGTCGCAACCTCTTCCCAGCTCCTGATATGTGTAGGGCAGACCAAAATAGTAAGATCTCTGAGAAATATTTCTTGAAAATAAATATAACTGTTTAGAGCTTGTGTATGTGGAGGCTGAAAGTTAACCTAGTTGGAAAATTAATTTTATTCTGGGAATGAAGAATCTGCATTTGGAATTAACCGTGCAAAATTTTTCCAAAATAACTTCTATTTTAATATTTAACTTCTAAAAGCTAAAGGGTTATCCAACAAACTGTAAATGTAAGTAGAATAGAGCATGTCTTAAAATAGAGCAAATTAGTAGACTATCTGTTAACTGCAGCTCAGATGTGAACTTCTTTGAATTTTTAAAGTCTGAGGACCTCCTTACCACGCTGGAGATCATGACAGTGAAAAATGACTGATCAGAATATTTGCATTATTGGAGCCCTCTAGTGGGGACCTTACATTGTTTTCATACAGCTTAAATTTTAGGTACAATAAATAGTATTGGCATGGCTCTTCCCTTTTTGCATGTCTTGAATGCATTAAGGAAATTTTCCTTTTAAGATGGAAAGCATAATCCCACATAATTAGCAAAAGGTGTTTGATAGATTTTTTCCTGCTCATGTAACCTTGCTTTGTTGTGTTTAAGTAGAGTGTTTTATTTTACACCCTAGAACTACAGGGACATGTGGCAGCACTAGGCTGTATTATATAGAGATTACTTGCTGTAAAGGATCCCACTGTGGGAGTATAGTTGACATAATCTATGATCTGTAGTGTTGTAATTAGATTTGCCAACATCTTTCTCTCTCAGGCTACCTTCAGGAAGCTTACTTGTGGACCAAGCAAGTGTTGGCCATCATGGAAAAGTCAGTAGTCCTGCTGCAGGAAGTCACAGATGGCTCCCTTTATGAAGGGGTGGCTTATGGAAGCTACACGACTAGATCGCTGTTTCAGTATATGTTTCTTGTCCAAAGGCACTTTGATATCAATCACTTCAGCCACCCCTGGCTCAAGCAGCACTTTGCATTTATGTACAGGACTGTCCTGCCAGGTAGGTCCATTGGGTGAATGATTACTCTTGTAATTCTTGAAGCAGCAGTAAAGTTCATACATTGAAAAAGGCCATTTGAAAAATAACACTGTACTTGGATTTTTTTAAATAACTTTTTCCTTGGATTTTACTTCAAAAATTCATCAAAACGGCAACATCCGTGTTTAGCACTGCTACTAATGATCATTGTTTATTAAACTCCAGCTTTTAAAACCAGTGAAAAGATCACTTGGGAGAAAAAGTAGTCCTTCTGTCATGGTTTAAGCAGAGCCATAACTCACACAGTTGCTCTCTCACTCCTCCCCACTCCTCCCCCCTGTCCGCTCCCAGTGGGATGGGGAGGAGAATCGAAAGAATGTAACTGCCATGGGCTGAGATAAGAGCAGTCCAGTAATTGAGGTATAACACAAACCACTCCTGCTACTGCCAATAATAATAATGACAAGGGAAACAACAAGGGAAGAGAATACAACCACTCACCACCCACCAACCGATACCCAGCCTGACCGAGCAGTGATCCAACCCTTCTGGGTGACTGCCCTCAGTTTATATAGTGGGCATGACGTGCTGTGGTATGGAATACCTCTTTAGTTAGTTTGGGTCTCATATCCTGTCTCTGCTTCCTCCTGGCTTCCCCTCCTCCCTGGCAGAACATGAGACTCAGAAAGTCCTTGGTCAGACTAAACATTCTAAGCAGCAGCTAAAAACATCTGTGTTGTCAGCTGTCGTGGTTTAAGCCTCTCAGCCATGCAGTTTGCTCATTCACTCCCCCCTCTTTCTTCCCCCTGTTCCCAGAGGGATGGGAAGGAGAATCAAAAGAATGCAACTCCCACAGGTTGAGATAAGAACAGTCAAGTAACTAAGGTATAACACAAATCACTGCTGCTACCACCAGTAATAATAATGATAAGGGAAATACAAGGAAAGAGAATACAACTGCTCACCACCCAATACCAAGCCAAGAACTGAACTCTTCCAGGTTCCTGCCCCCAGTTTTCTCCATCCTGGGAGTGACGTGCTGTGGTATGGAAAACCTCTTTGATCAGATTGGGTCAGATGCCCTGTCTCTGTTTCCTCCCGGCTTCTCCTCCTCCCTGGCAGAGCATGAGACTCAGAAAGTCCTTGGTCAAACCAAAACATTCTAAGCAGTAACCGAAAACATCTTTGTTATCAGCACTGTTCCCAGGCTGAAAGTCAAAAACACAGCACTGCACCAGCTACCAAGAAGGAGAACTAAGCTGAACCTAGGACAGCAGCTTAGTTCAAAACCTGGCTTCTCTCCTTGCCAAACCTGTGTCAGAGATTTCTATTTTGCTGACCCCTTCTAGCTTTCAGAAGGGATTGGGTTTCAGGCAGCCTTGCAAGTTTTTTATTATGATTTTCTGTTGCTTATTTGCAGGACAATTCATTAGGAACTTGTACTGTTCCTGGTTTAAAAGACGGTGATATCGTTATTTTGGCTATAAGAACCTCAGATCTAGCCACATATATAAGGGGGGTTGAGCACGGCTTTAGCATGCTAGTACAGGGACAAGGAATTGTGCTGACTCCATGTGAGACCTCAAGCATTTACTGGGGATTGGTTCCTAAGAACAAAGTGAACTCATGCTAGCTGGTTTAGGATGAAGCTGAATTATTTTACCTTGGGAACACCTCTGTTTTCTTGGTTTGGAAAGTATAGATTGACATAGGATAAGAGAAAGCTATGAACCTTTGCCAGATTTGAGAGAGGAGAGGAAATGGATGGGACAATGCTGCTTACATTTTCTGTAATACTTTGACTGTAGCTCAGTGCCAAAGAAGAAAGGTGAGTATTCAAGTTAGCTACGGCAAAAGGAAACAGCTCTCGTGTAACCTGTTTGCGGCTCATTTACAAGTGGGTCCATAAACATCTGAAAAGGCTGCTTCTGTTTGTGTCTATTTGTACTGCTTGGCTTCATCGTCATGCTCTACAAACACATCTTTGTACATTTATTTGTTCTTTCTTACATTCCTTTTCACTTTTTCCCAAGGGTTTCAGAGAACTGTGGCCATCGCAGATTCCAACTATAACTGGTTCTATGGGCCAGAGAGCCAGCTGGTGTTCCTTGACAAATTCGTCATGCGCAATGGCAGTGGGAACTGGTTGGCAGAGCAGATCAGAAGGAACCGAGTGGTGGAGGGCCCGGGGACAGCATCCAAAGGGCAGAGGTGGTGCACACTCCACACTGAATTTCTCTGGTATGAAAGGGAATGAGTGGGCTCAAAAGGAACCTGACAGCTGTTTGCTATTGGTGATAATTCGTTATCTTTAGATTTGTGCTGTAGAACTGAGATTTAGCTGAGCATGTGTGTCCAGTCATTTGTCTCAAAAGAACTGCTTCACTTAGCACAGATGTACAGTATATGTTGCCACAGGGAACACCTTGGTCTTGTCTTACATTTGCTTTTGCATTTTCTTTCTGTTGTCTATTGCTTTTATGGAATACAAGCAGTTCCAAAAGGACTGAAAACTTGTTTGCATGTATTTGGTTTGTTTGGGCTATTCTTGTTATTTTTAATCCCATTGTGTTCTGTCATAATTAATTAGGTCAATATTTAAAGTATAGTTCTCTTCTGAAAGCTGTAAGTAGTAATATAAACTTTCTTTTAAAAGCTAAAGTAATGTAAGCAGTAAGGCTACTATTAGTTGTTCTTGCACAGTACTTCGTATGTTAGGCTCAGAAAAAATATAATAGATTACTTGATCCATATTTTCCATGTAAATTACAGCTCTGCTTACTTGTATGTCAGTCTTCTAAATGTAAGAAATGAAAAAGACCGAAGAGGCTCTAGATATGCATAAACTCCCTCAGCCAGTGAAGACAAGTGTATTTCCAAGGAGTCAGTGTAGCTCCATTTCTCTCTCTCAGAAGAAAAGTATTACTGAATAGATACTGGTTTGCATTTATGATATGCATATAACAATGCATTTTTATGAGGCTCCAAGCACCCTTTATATTGTTATTTGCAAAATATGGAGTCTCTCCTCTACAAACCCATTCTAACATTCTTTTCTCTTGTGTCTCCATGGAAATCTGGGGAATTTACACTTATAAAATACTTTTTGTTGTCAAAAGGTATGAAGTTTTCTAAGAGCACATGAATGCATGAAAAAAAGAAAAAAACTTATCGGAATATTTCAATAATTGCCTTTTCCCTGTGCTGCAGTGTCGCTCTTGTGGTGGGCATGTCCATTTGAATTAGAGTCTCAGGAAAGAGGTCTGTCTTTGGGGGAATCTGCATCAAGGAGGATTATATACAGAGCAGGGCCCCGTACTGGTTGGAATTACCCAAAGCCTTATGCAGGACATGAGCTGTAGTTGTCTAGGTCCTGACAGAGGCTCCTCGTTTGTTGCAGAGAGGATGTAGAGATGAGCCATCTAATAAAAATACTACTGAGCTTAATGATGGTTTTGTTTATTTTGGTTGCTTAAAAAAAATGCCAGAAGGTTAGGCTTTGTTTTCCATGGTTGTGTTGAGCTTTTTGATTATTAACTCCTGTAGATCAAATAAAAAAAATTATAAGCCTTGTAACCTTTTCTGGAAGTAAAAGTTCATTTTAAACCAAATGTCTTGTATCTTACAATTTACACAAGAAAGCCATGCAAGTTTTTCTTCAGCTTAGTTGGAGAAGGAAACTAACATACACTAAGTGATATAAAACATAGTAATTTATCCTTTAAAATGCCTGTTCATCAATTTTTAGTTTATTGCTAATTCTGTTTGGAGGCTATGCACTTCTATAATCATCAACTTGGGGAAACAGGTAATCTGCTTCTCTTGGCTAAATAGTCAAAAAATAGGCGCAAATGTTGATGTCTAGTGCAAAATAAACAGTGTCTACAGCCTGGTCCTAATGTGCATTTTTAAAGATTTGTTTTGCAGTCAGTAGCTTTATGATATAAGACAAAATGTAGCTGGTTTGGAATTAGTGGTACTCTTATTTTCGGACTGCAGGAGGATTGCTTGCTTTAAATGTGGAGCAGATGCTTTCAGCTATTGCTCTGTAGAAAGCACACCACAAATTTACATAGGGATTACTGTGATAAATACCATTACAACTATATGATTAGTTCACTCAGGAAGCACGTGTGTGGGCTTTATACTGTTAGCTTGCTCCTTGATGTAAATATCGAATCGGTTTTTGAATTTAGTACAGTACAGATGCTGATAATGGAATTAGTCAAGTGATTTTTAAACCCGTTTTCCTTGTCTTTTTGGCAGGTATGATGCAAGTTTGCGCTCTATACCTCCACCAGACTACGGGGTTCCTAAGCTGCATTATTTTGAGGACTGGGGAGTAGTAACCTATGGAAGTGCTTTGCCAGCTGAAATCAACAGGCCTTTCCTTTCCTTCAAGTCAGGAAAGCTGGGAGGACGTGCAATATATGATATTGTTCATAAGAACAAGTACAAAGAGTGGATCAGGGGATGGAGGAACTTTAATGCCGGCCATGAACACCCTGACCAGAACTCCTTTACTTTTGCTCCCAATGGTGTACCTTTCATAACAGAAGCCCTGTATGGGCCAAAGTATACTTTTTTTAATAATGTGTTGATGTTTTCTCCTGCCGTGTCCAAGAGCTGCTTCTCCCCATGGGAAGGGCAGATTACAGAAGACTGTTCCTCAAAGTGGCTTAAATATAAACATGATTTGGCTGGTGACTGTCAGGGACGAGTGGTTGCCGCCATGGAAAGAAGTGGAGTGGTGTTTATCAGGGGAGAAGGAGTGGGTGCATACAGTCCTAAACTGAAGCTGAGAAAATTGCAAAGAAACCTCATACTTCTCCATCCCCAGCTTCTTTTGCTAGTGGACCAGATCCATCTAGAAGATGACAGTCCCCTGGAGGCAGCAACCAGTTTCTTCCACAATGTGGATGTGCCTTTTGAAGAAACAGTTGTTGACGATGTCCATGGGGCTTTTATTAGGCAACATGATGGCATATATAAGATGTACTGGATGGATGACACTGGCCACAGCGAGAAAGCTACCATTGCCTCAAGGATGTATCCTCGGGGCTACCCTTACAATGGGACAAACTACGTTAATGTAACAACTGTCTTGCGGCATCCCATCACGAGGGCCATTTACCTTTTCATTGGGCCCTCTGTTGATGTACAGAGTTTCACAGTCCGCGGAGATTCCCCACAGCTGGATGTTTTCGTTACCACCGGTGAGCATGCCTATGCGGTGCATCTGTGGCCTGTTGAGGATGGTTCCCGCTCTGCCTTTGCACAGGTTATTGCTGACAGACAGAAAATTGTCTTTGACCGAGCCTCTGCCGTTAGGAGCTCTGCAGTGCCAGAAGTGAAGGACTACATAGGGATTGTGGAGAGGAACCTGCAGCATTTTAAGCCTGTTTTCCAGCAGCTTGAGAAGCAGATTTTGTCTCGTGTACGTAACACAGCTAGCTTTAGGAAGACTGCTGAGCGCCTGCTGAGGTTTTCAGATAAGAGACAGACAGAGGAGGCCATTGACAGGATATTTGCAATCTCACAAAGGCAGCAGCAGCAACATGGCAGAGCAAAGAAAAACAGAAAAGTAGCCAAAGGCTACAAATTTGTTGATGCTGTTCCTGACATTTTTGCACAAATTGAGGTAAATGAAAGAAAAGTGCGACAAAAGGCACAGACTCAAGCACAAAAAGAGTTGCCTATAGATGAAGATGAGGAAATGAAAGATCTTCTGGATTTCGCAGATATTACTTACGTAAAGCACAAAACTGGAGTGTCAATCAAAGGCCGATCAGGGCTAGCACAGATGGTGACAACTGCTCGAAGTAGTGCCCCATCAATATCAGCTTCTTATACGCGTCTCTTTCTAATCCTCAACATTGCAATTTTTTTTGTCATGTTAGCAATGCAGCTCACATATTTTCAGAAGGCCAAGAGACTGCATGGCCAAAGATGTCTGTATGCAATACTTTTAGTAGACAGCTGTATATTATTGTGGCTGTATTCTTCCTGTTCTCAGTCACAATGTTAGCAGAAGACCTCTACTAGTCGACCAGTTTATGGTCATATATGTCTATGCAAAAGCATTAACCCTAATAGGGCCAAAGTTTATCTTCTTATTTCTGAAACATTCCAAAAACAGCTGGGGGAAGGTTGGTTTCAGAGCAGAAGGGATGGAAGAATAGGACAAGCAATGAATATCTATCTCAGAAAACTAAGTACTTAATAAGTACTCCTCTTTCGTGTTTTGAGTCGGGCCTCGCATCTGAAGGGATGTTACACTTTTTTCATCAGAGTTCAGTAATGTAAAGATGCAATTAATTTTTTTTATGAGAAGAGCCCTCTTACTAGATTTGTTTCTAAGGGCTTTTTTATAATGAACTGGGTTTGCATTTAGTGAGTTTTCATTTCAGGCTGCTATGGATGTCTCTGGATATTCTCTTAAGAAAAGGACATTCAAACACAAGTATGTGAGGCAGATCTTAGCAGTAGACTTAATTTCTCACTGCTAAACCAAAGAATGCTTCAATATGGGACACTCTGTATAATTATTGCAGACCCTTACATCATGTCATCTCTTCCATCTGTATATTCTTCTGTGTAATTATTTCAGTCATGTCAGTACTTGCCAGGTGAAAGGCACAACAGTAGTAGGCAGTAGCAGAAAGAAAATATATGGCTAACTCGAAGTATAAAGGAACACAATTCTCAGGAAAAAAAACTTTTATCTTTCAGTCAATTGTAGACTGTGGAAGGATGAATGCTGTAGAGTCTGTTCTCAATTTTACAAGGCAGCATTTCACAAAAGGTTTCTGTAGTTTGAAGAACGTCAGTAGGGAAAAAAGTGTCCTAGGTCACTGCCCTTCAATATGCAATCGTAAAATACGAACAAAAAACCAAAGCAATCCCGTGGTAACCTCAGCAGTTGCAGTATGGGGAAAGAGGTATTAAGGAAGTATTTAATGTCTTTTTGCTGTTCACATGACTAAAAGCAGAAGACAGTTAAAATTGTATGAACAGCCTGGTCTCTATAAAGCACCAGCAAGGGTTCTGGAAGCTCTTAGTAGCCCCAGGTCAGTTATTTGGGGATTAGTCATAAATAGAATCATTTGGTTTATGACAAAAATAAGTTTGACATCTCCACATATATCCCCTTCTGTTTATTAAACTGATTTAAAAAAAAAAAAAAAAAACATAAGTATTTGAGAGAATGGAAGCTGTATGGAATTGGGGTGTATCTGTATGTCGTTACAGAAAAACAATTCTTCCAGTATATTTGCTAAATAAAAACATTATAATTGTCTCTGTGGTTCTTTGATTAAAATATTTTTCCCAAATATTACAGTAATGATGTTCATCAGCACTTTGTTCTAACCACAAACTTTTGTTTCCTCTTTACACCCTTTTAGGTATCTGTAATCTACATTGCTGCTGTTAAGCCTTCTGCAAGTTTATGTGTTGAAAACATAGAATCTTAGAATTACAGAATGGTTTGGATTGGAAGGGACCTTAAAGCTCATCCAGTTCCAACCCCCCTGCCATGAGCAGGGACACCTTCCACTCGACCAGGTTTCTCAAAGCCTGTCCATCCCGGTCTTGAAAACTGCCAGGGATAAGGCAGCCACAGCTTCTCTGGGTATCATTTTCCAGTGTCTCACCACCCTCATAGTGAAGAATTTCTTCCTATATCTAATCTAAATCTGCGCTTTCTCAGTTTAAAGCCATTGCCCCTTGTGCTGTCACTACATGCTCTTGTAAAAAGTCCCTCTCCAGCATTCCTGCACGCCCCCTTTAGGTATTGTTAGGCAGCTCTAAGATCTTCCTGGAGCCTTCTCTTCTCCAGGCTGAACCAGCCCAACTATTTCAGCCTGTCTTCATAGAAGAGGTGCTCCAGCCCTCTGAGCATCTTTGTGGCTGTCCTCTGTGATAAGCTTTCTTGTCTAAATCTACACGGAATGTATCAGAATGTTTTCACTAGGTTCCAGCTACTGAGCCAGTTCTGAGCACTGTATTCACATACATAAGCCCTACGCTAGGTTCCAATGCCTGGACTTATCTAATGAAATTTGGTACATTTAGTTTGAGCAAAGACTTAGAACCCTGGTTAATATCTGATCTATGCAGTCAGTGGAGAAAGCCTTCAGATAGCTATTTGGTCCACCCAAGACCTTGAATCATCTTTTCCCTAATTGCAAAAGGCATGTAGGGTGGTTAATCACCAATTTCAAATCACCCACTTAATTGCTTAAGGTGAAGGGAGCTGAGCCTGGGAAGTGTCACCCAGTATAGCTCTTATGTTTGTAGTCATGCCTGCTGAAAATATGACTAGATTGTGACAGACTGTGTATCACTGGGAATCTCCTTGTTTCTGCCTTTGCACTGTGATGATATGAAGACAGGCAGAAATAGCAGTGGGGTTATGTTCAGTTTCAAAGACACTGTTGGCTAGTTTTTCAAGACTAGGTAATAGTAATTTTGAAATAAGTAATATTATTGTCAATGGAAAACCAAGATACAAGTACTATTGCAGTCTTCTTGTATGACCAGGCACATCTTTCCACTGGCAGCCAGTGCCATAAAATTGCCCCAGGATAATTCAAAGAGTTATTATGCATTATAAACAAATTATCTATGTTTATGTATCCATGTCCTCTTTGGGGACAAAAGAAAATAAAGAGCTGTGGCAGCTTTTAGCCTTTATCAAGCTAATGTCAGCAGTGGAGTTAATACAAATAATTCACTTAATTTCACATCTCTGCACATTTACACTGTGTCTATTTGCTATTGCTTTGAGCCATCAGCTGTAGAAAACCAGCCTATACTCTAGAAAGCTTTTGAGAAATACCTACATTTCTTGGTCTGCTTCATAATGCGGCATCTGAATTCTAGTATGGCATTTGTATATCAAATGATCCTGCAGAATTATAGAGATTAGAAAGTGAGGTGTGGTCATGCACATTAGGTCTCATTTATGCTACACTTC
>JANRGW010041322.1:0-29866 GCA_024733675.1 Psilopsiagon aymara | reverse complement strand
TGCTCTATTTTAGCAATGCAAAATGAAAAAGGTGGCTGCAAGAGCTGCCTGTACTCACAGCCAGGTCTTAAAGCAGCTTTTAAAACATTCAGATGAATAATGTACATGCGATGATGGGGTGAAAGGAAATGAAACGTCTGAATCAGTCTGTTCTCCTGAATAGGAGACCAGACCCATTTCAGCAATGAGTGGGAATCCAAGGGGTTTCCAGCCTGTGCTTGCCCCTAAAACTTTTATGTTATAGATTTATAAGTTTCTTACATATGACTGTCATTACTGGCCATTTCAAAGTGCACTTAGGTAGATGTAACTTCTATTCAGGTAGGGCAACTAAAGTTTGCTTCGACTAGCAATGAAGCCTTAATTGTGCTGAGTATATTTCATATACAGTATTAATCTTGTGTTCTTTCTGACTTACTCTTTTCTGGGCCAGAGCCCTTAAAAAGTCCCCCTCCAATGGTTGTGCTTTGTTTCCGTTCTTTGCTACCATTCTTCATGTCTCTTTCCTTTCAAATCTGAAGTAAATAGAAGGATAGATGGTTCTACGCCATCAGTAACCAGCAACCCCGGCTGCTGGGTAGAAGTCTCTGTGTCACAAGGAAGAAACAGTTCAAGCCCTCAGGTGGCAGCATACACTGAAAAATCTACCCTTGCTGTACTAGGAAGTGCTGTGAGGAAGAGCAGGTAAAAGGGATCAGCTCAGATAGCCATACAGGCTGCTAGGAAGGCTGGCCTCAATGGCTGCTGACACAAGAGGGGATGCTGTCCATGCCTTCGTGTCCTTTGTCTGAAATACAGGAGAGAAGTAGGCTCAGTGAGCCTTATGTCCATGGCAGAGGCATTTAGCACTAGTTTCATCTTAAGTGGGTATACTCAGCAACTTTTGAAATGTGTCTGTATGGTACTCAGTAGTGAAGTTAACTTTCATTCCCTATTTTAAATGGAGTTACAACACTGAACTGTTTCTGGTACCTGCCTCTGCTACCATTGCTATTCTCCTTCTTTTTGGTTTCTAAAAATGTTAATATTCTGCATTTCCAGCTGCAGGAAAAGATGGCTATCCTATAACTGAGTGTATGTGGACAGGTTCCTGTAGTCATCTGAGGCACCACTGACCTCATTCAATTTCTGTTCAATAGCTGATGTTCAGTCATGCATGCTTCATTTCAGGGCTGCAGTCTAAATTAGTCTAAAGTTAGTTCAGTGTATTCTGAGCAAATTGAATGGAAATTCAGCCCACAGGTAGCTGTGTATATGTTTGAGAGTGAAATCTGGTTCTTAGATTTTTCAATGATTTTTTTGAGTCCAGCGAGTAATCCGCTGTGTATGTTATATACATCATTGTAACTAAGGAAGCAAAGGGAATGGAACACGTTGCCTCATTTTTTAAAACTTGTAAGATCAAAGCTTATTCTTAAGGACTGCATGTCTGAAATACATCAGATTCTTCTCTTGGCCTGTGTACTTTCCCCTAATGAAAAGTTTTTCTTCGTATTTAAGAGCATAAAGTGATTGGAAAATAGTTGTATTTCTGGAACATTTTCACCCATTGGAGATGGGGGAAAGGGGCATACTACCATGAACTGCAGAACTAGTTAATTAGTTAAAGTTTAAAAAGAGGAAGAAGGATTAATTGAATGATAACCAAGAGCATAGTTTGTAGCATATGATCAGACAGCATGACGACACACACAAAAAAGGTGTGGAACAGAATAAAATCCCAGCTATTCAGCAATTCCAAGACAGCAAGATATGACGGCATTACCTGAAGAAAGCAAGAACACGTAGAATGCAAAACATTTATAATAGAAGTATAGACATATTTGGGGCTTAACGTGCAAAAGTAATTTGCAAAGTAATTTTATGGCATTTCATTTTCCATAATAAGTGAGAAAGAGTGAGCTTTGTTTTCTTAGAACTGACTAGTTGTTTACCCGGGGTGATTAACCTGATTTCAAATGAGCTAACTCTATAATCTGCCTCACTAAGGCTCCTTAATTTTGTCATAAAACCTGACAACTTCTACCTTTCTAATCCTATGAAAATATCATATATTTTTATATAAGTTCAGCAAATGTTTTTCACTTAATCCACAACCAACTCTTAAAGAATTGTGCAGACTTATTTATGGAGTGTATAGACTGAAGATTAGTCTAGATTGACCAGTAAAGCCCTCACTCTGCTAGTTGCTGTAGGACACTTGGGCTGAGTTACAGGACTCTCCTTGTTCAGGAGTGAGGTCTGTAGTGGACCTGTAGTGTTAAAAGAGCAGCAGTAAATTACAGCAAGAGGAAAAACAGTGCAGTTGGCTTGTGTGACTGCACCACAGCTCACCCATCAGGGTCTCCTTCAGAGGTACACTTGATTTTGCAGATCTGATTCCTTCCTACTGTGGAATAATTAGGAATTAAATTTATATTTGAAATGAAGTATTGTTCACACATAAGGGGAAAACAGGCTTTCAGGGTTTCTCAAAGAAGGATGCAGCCACCTCCAGAATGTGCACTCCACAGTGGTTCCCATGCATACACAGACGAATGATGGAGTGGGGTGAAGGCCTCGCGGCCATAATTTGTCCTAGCATTGACAAGAAACAGGAACCAGGTGATACAAGAAACTGATAAGCTGCACGCTTGCTACCCTGAGTGAGCCACCTGTTATCTTTTGACAGAAAGCTGTCTTCTGTGTGAACTTTGCTTCATTATAATGTCATTGTAATGCATTTACATGCTAAAATACACTCCTATCTCCAATGCAACCCCCCTCCAAAAGGTGACCACCCCCCTAGGAGCATGTGCTCTGAATTTTTGGTGTTATATACCTTTAAAAGTGAAGCGAGAGAGATTTGCACCAATAATAATAAAGGCATGTATGACTACAGTCACTCAAGCTCCACCCTGAAGGTGAAAAATAGTATAAAATGACCCAAGAGAGAGGGGGATATTAGGGAAGATACCATCATAGACAAGTTGAGAAAGACAACATCAACAGACTCCTGGGATCAGTCGATGGGCTGGACCTTTCTTCCCCCCCATAGGGACGCCTGTGGGTAAGACTTGCACTGCATCCAGTGCTTCTCTGGGAAAACTTAGAATCTCTACAGAGTTACTTTTACTGTTACCTGTATATTTTAGAGCCAGGCTGTGTTAACTTTATCGAGAGCTTGTATCCATGTAACTATTATTCGCATGTGCTTTTGCAGACAGTATTTATCACCAGCAATCCATAAGAACCTGTACCTGTTGCATCAATAAACTGCACTGTTTCAGTAGCCAATCACAATAAACTGCACTGTTTTGGTAGCCGATCATAATTTTCTCACTGAACACAACCCCATGCCGATCATAATTTTCTCACTGAACACAACCCCATCTCTCAGTGTGGCTATGAGGGTTCATGAGCACAATTGAACTGGGCAGTGTGGTGCACTATCAGTGAATCCAAATCAGTAAGGTTCGAAATAGCGAACGCGGCCAGACTGGTAGTTTCATAGTGGGAGCCGTTCCCAGCCCCTCTAATAAAGCAAGAGGTTTATTTTCCCCCTTTAACATAACATCTACCCACTAAAACCTGCTTTCAGCCAAAACTGCAAATAAATGTAATGCCTTAAAATAGCAGTATAATGTACACAAATGCTTGTAAGCTGTATGTGCACAGTCACTGTGCTATTTCTCAGGCTGCTGCTCTGCTAAGTGCTACTAATCATTTATGTGGTGCCACTGAGCTGTGTGACACTTCACAAACATGTGAAAAGACTGGTTCAACCATAAAGTCAGAACAACTTCCTCAGTTTCACAAACTGAGGTAATGGGCCTCCAGGGGAGGTCAGTCCATCTGGAAGGTAGGTCCAGATCTGCTTGCGAACAAGACGCCCACTAGTAAAGTACTGATTTCACCTGGAACAAGACAAAAGGTGTTGCAAGAATTTTCCTAGAATAAAATGACTTTTCTGTATGTCTTTCTGAACAGGGTACAGAGAAATGCAGCTTACAGCTCTTTCACTTGAGCAAGCAAATGCAGTTGTTATAAAAAGAAAACCAGTGCTGAGGTGCTCTTTTCTATTGCATCCACAGATGCATAAGAATTTAGATTAATGGTGTGAAGAGGAAGCTGAGCTGGATAAGAATAATTGCAGGAATTTGGGACAGGTTGGGCCTTGGTCAAAGCTGCTAGGAAGAAAATTATTTGTAGACAAAAAAAACTCTTCCTTTTGCTATCCCAAACAAATAGCGGATGTCTCCCAGCAAAAAAAATAATAGCCAATTGTAAGGACTTCCTAACATGACTAAAACAAGATCTACTCAATATGTATTGGCAAAACCCCCAAGCATGCATGCACACAGACACACACGCTGCATTTAAGACCAATATTCTGCATCTGATACAACCACAGAACCAGTTAGACAACAGCTTTTTTCATGTAGAAAATGCCTGAGAATCATTCAGCTGCAAATGAAAGGATGGAAATTAAAACATTAAGGAGAAGCTTGATAAAAATTAAGTCAATTTGGTTTCAGCTGACCCTCTCATTTTAATAAAGTATATTTCAAACTGAAAAGATGTTTCAAATAACAAAATTAATCATTCTGTTCTAAAAGTGTTCACATTTTTCATTCTGATGTTGTTTTCATCTTCCTTGGAAGGCATGATATTTAGAGCAAATCAAGGCAAAACTAACCATTAAATTGGAATTTTCTGTTCTGTAACAAAAAACTGTTTTTCTGAGCACTTTCCAGTTAATGCTTTACAGCTGTTGCAACAAGACAAGTGTTAATTTAGATGGCAAGAAAGAGCTGCCCTTGGACAGCAGTGCTCTGAGGTGAGCAGGGTGTCAAAAGCAGTCTGGTGTAGGGCTCTGCACCCCTTGCCCTTCCAGCTCCTCCTTCCCTTTTAGCTCCTCTTGCCCAGGGCATCCTCCAGCCCCCGTGTCCAGAGGCTGCCCAAAGGCTGGGCTCACCCTAGCCACCGCTGGGCCCCACTCAGCTCCTAGCACAGCAACTTCCCCACTTACCAACCAGGGTGGTCTCTTTTCCCTCTCCCACCTCTTCCAGTGAGTATTCACTGGAAATATATTTGTTTGGGGTGGAGGGTTAATCCTTTTCCACACAGAGCTCGCCTTTCTTTTTTCCAGGAAGCTTGATCCTGAAATCCTATTTTATTACAGATAAATAAAACACAGCCAAAGCTAGGCTCAGAAAGAGAAGTAGCAGGGTTTTTTTGCCTGTACTCTTTCCCCTATGTGGTCAGTCTGCTCCAGATAGGGATCTGCTGCTGAGAACCAGTGGTTCTCAGAGCCAGCCTATGTCCCTATCTCCATGACGAGGTGCCTTTGCAGTGATTTCACCTTGCTTCTGTTTTTTCTGCCATCCCCACATCTGCTAAAATTTTTTCAGACATGATAAATTCTGGTTTCAAGATATGCTGCCCATTGCCTCTGGCAAAACAATGTTTGCCAATAATACAAAGTTATTCTGGCTATTTAAAAACAAGTTTCTGCTTTAAAGAACTGCAGATCCACTTTCTTAGACTAACTTTTTTTTTTACCAGAAAGCAAAATGGCCGTTGAAATGCAGGGTAGAGGAAGTGGTGGTCAAAGTGAAACCAAATTCTGCCTTCAGACGAGCATTAATAGACTCAGAGCTGACTGGGATTACCTCCCAGGACAGATTGTTTTATTATAATACGCAACTCACTAAAATATCAACTTAGTGCTTCACAGATGATCAAAAAGCAGTTAAAATTCTAGAAATTAACTTGGGCTGCTCAGCCTGCGATGGAGACCTCATAGCAGCCTTCTAATATCTGAAGGGGACCCTACAAGGATGCCAGAGAGAGACTCTTCATCAGGGACTGTAGTGATAGGACAAAGGGGAACAGGTTTAAACTTTGGCAGGGAAAGTTCAGGTTAGATATAAGGAAAAAGTTCTCTACTGTGATGGTGGTGAGGCACTGGAATGGGTTGCCCAAAGAAGTGGTAAATGCTCCACCCCTGGCGGTGCACACGGCCAGGTTGGACATAGCCTTGGATGACACGGTTTAGTGTGAGGTGTCCCTGCTCATGGCAGGGGGTTGGAACTAGATGATCTTATGGTCCTTTCCAACCCTAACTATTCTATGATTCTATGAAAATGAAGTCATCTCAGTATGTCATTGTAGCAAACTGGGATTCAGCTACACCTTCTATGCAGTGCAAATCCAGAAAACTCCCCATTTTTCTTCATGTGGAAAATGATACCTGAACCCTATAGAATGGTTCAGGTGGCAACATGGATTGAAAAGAAAAGAAGTATACAAAGGTATACATCAAGAATGACTAAATACATTAGGGACTTCTTAGCCTGGAAAAAAGAGGGCTATGATAAAGTTGCACAAGATCAAGAGTTGATGTAGACCCCAGGACCAGATCCACTGTTTTGTCTCTTCCCTTCCAGAAGAACCTTGTCAGGTTTGAATGAAGGTTAAGCACACTTGCTATATGATGGTTTGAATGTTACAAGTCTGCATGGGTTGAAACTGAAACCAAACAAATTTACAGAAGAAATACCTCAGTGAGTGTTAGATGCAAAGGAAATCCCTGAAATGCGGATTCACGGGATGTATGTTCCTGATCTTGCTTCCCCTGTCCCTGTGTTCCTCCCCAGCAATCTGCTGTAACCTGGAGGTGATCAGACTAACTGGTCTAATCCAGTCTGATTCACTCATGCTGGGTTATGTCTTTAAATATGGTTTATTATACAATTCTGCTGCATAATAACAAAGCGAAGTCTTGTCCAGACCAAGCCAAGCATTTCAGTTAGTGGCATTTTTCCTCTGCAGCAGCAGCTCTGTGCTGAGCACAGCAGCCACCCACAAAACACTGCCTCCTCTGGCCCCTCCGTGTCCTCTACTCAGCTGCCCAAAGAGCTGCAAAGAGCCTTTGGAAGATTTAGATTACTCCAGAAGTTCACTGAAAGTAGTTCAGCTTCTCACAGAGTTTTGACAAGCCATTGTATATCCACCATGCTTGGTTCCTGCAGCCGTGCGTACAGCATGGGGTGATACAGGCAGCATCGCACCTTGCTATCTTGCCTGAAGGAGCCAATACCAAAATCAGGATGGCCCAGCTGAAGGGAATGTTTGTCTGAGCCTGAGATGAGGACCTACTTCTGTGCCATGATAATGCTCAGGAAGAATCAGTGCAGTATAAGTTACAGCATTCGAAATCTATCAGGATGATCATGCACCCAGTCAGGCCAGAGAGCTCCTGGTTCATGCAAGAGGCAGGTTATTTTGACTCTAAAATCCCAGATTAGTGGCAGAAAAGATGACAGTGACCACAGGCTCCCAGTCCAGCTGCAAATCTGGGTATCACTAAGTATGTGATGACAGCAAACTCAGCACTGCCTACATCACCTCAGAGAACTTCAGCTACATGCCTGCAAGCAAGTAACAAAGCTTCAATTTCCTTAATTCTGAGTGCCAGTTCACCTCATCTGGATTTAGGAGTGGCAAAGCTTAGCTAGGAGCTCCCCCAGTGCATGATTGAAACCTAGTGACTCTGAAAGCAAACGTTTCTCAGGCAGCCCAGTCTTCCAAGCCTAGGAATCCCTTCCAGACATTGTACATCTTTCCCATGATTTTTCCACTTCATGCCATCTGTTTAGTTTCTACTGATTCCGGGTGGGAATTTTTTTTCTGGGCCACAAAGCTATCACTACCTGCTATGGAGGAGGGAGTCCAAAGTCAGATTCCTGGCAAATGGCACTCTGGTAGCTGGAGCTTCAGTGGAAACTACTTGCTGTGTGCACTGACTAATTTGCTTTAACTACTTCAAAAATATTAACTGCTTAGCTTGAGAAATTAACATGATGATAGTTGTCTTTCCTTCCATAACAGAACAAGACATATATATCACTAATAATAAGGCAAGATAAAAAACCTGTGCACAGTTCTGGGTGGTTTTCTCACATTTTATTTACATTGAATCTGTTGCATCACTGCAAATCTTCACTAAAAGGTGATAAGGTTTAATCCATTGCTAGTTGCAATGCATTATGTGGACAAATACAAACTATTTTTCTAGAAACAAAGACAAATCTTTGTTGTTTTGATGTTGATTACTGGGGGAGGGGGGGGCTTCCACTTTGGTGTCCACTTAGAATCATGGAATCATGGAATGGTTAGGGTTGGAAAGGACCTGTAGCTGTGCCTGGGATTGCCCCAACCCAGGTGTAGGACCTTGCACTTCAGTTTGTTGAACTTCATGACCTTGACTGTGCAGTGAGCCTTTTCTGTTTCCTCTAAGAGCTGCTTCATGCCTCACTCTGCACCACTGCCTCACCATTGCCAACAGAAAGTGAAAGCTCTGCAAGCTTCTCTAAACTGAGGTTGGCTTCAGGATGGCTTTCTCTTTCCCTTTTCTGACCGACATTTCACTCTCCTCAGAATAAGGAAAGGCAGAAAATGGACACCTTACGCAAAGCGCTGGATTTCTGCATCCGCCACCAGACCATTCTGGGTTACAGCATTGTGTCCCTGCTGACAGCTGCTATTGAGTGCATCTTCTCGGCTGTGGTGTTCAAGTGTCCCTGCAATTCTACAAACATGCTGTATGGCTCTGTCTTCCTCATAGTGCCTGCCTTCATCCTCTTCCTGCTCGGCTACATGGTGAACCCCAGGATGTGGCGCCTGCTGACTGGCATCTGCACTCTGGAGAAGAGCTGCAGCTGCTGCCCCTGGGGAGCCTGTGCTGGCTGCTTCTGCGTGCTGCTACAGGTGACAGCCAGAGCTGTGGTGGCCCCACTCACCTGGCTCGCAGTGGCCCTGCTCAGAGCCAGGTTCTATGAGTGCATGGCCAGTGAGAGCAGCCTGATAAAGAACCTCGTGTGTAAAGATAAAGGAGCAGAGTGCCACGACATGCTGGTCAAAATACCCTGTGATGAGAAGCTGTCGGAGAAGATATCGAGTGAATTCCTCAGCCTTCAGGCACAGTCCCAGGTAAAGCCTTGCCACTCTGCTCTTCATCCTATGGGCTTCTTCCCTGGCATCTCAGTGTATGGTGTACCCAGTCGCCCTCTCTCACACTGTATAATTATTAAAGGTACACAATTAGCAAAATTTCATTCACAAAAAACCACTACCGTAAGAGTTATAAGTGTGTATTTGTGCTATTTATTGGGTTTGGATGTTTGCGTGGCAATTGTTTGGCACTGCCGTTTACAAAACCTCTCTCAAAGCTGGTCAGGCAACCAGTCTAGACACCAGAACTTTGCACAGCAAGTTTTCTTCTCACTTAACTTAGGCATGATGCCAGCTCTTCTCTTTTTACACTTCTCTAAATACCTCAAACTTCTGTGAGCACTCGTTAGCTGAGGGGAAGCTCAAGTCATAAATAAAGAGGAAGCTGATGTCTCCTTGAAACAGAGAACTGACGCATGAAACAAATGACTGCTTGACTACAAATTTTAATGCTTGGACATATTAATGATTTCCTAGAACAGTTAAAACGGGTACTTATCCTGTTAAAGTATTCTTGTGCTGAAGGCAAACTGGATGATCAAAAAATTAGCACTTCTGGGTGGAATTGTTTGAAGTGAAATGAAACTCTCAGATTGTGGCAGCACTCCAGCCTAATTTCTAGGTTTGTTTGCTCATTATCTAGTAGAAAAATCAGGTTTGGTCATTTTTTCTCATGAAAACATTAAGGCTAGTTCCTCGATTTAAGTTAATAAGAGATTCTAAGTATTTGGATTTTTCTAAGTTCCTGTTCAGTACAAAAGCTTATTAGAACAATCAAAATGTTTACATTAAAAAGCCCAACAGAACAATAAAAATGTTTAAATTACCATATTTAGCATGCTTCTCCTCCAAAAAAAAAAAGGCAGAAAAGGGGCAAACTCTATACAATGGAATTCAGAAAGCAGCAAAATCAGAGAAGACTGACTGTAACTGGTGCTGCAATGAAATATAAAAGAAACCAGTCAAAAAAAAAACAGAAAAATGTTTGACACCATTTTTATTAGTGACCGTAGAATAGTATGTCAATACTATTAATATCTGATCTACTTGCAATAAAATTAAGTACAAACAAGAGCACAACTCATTTTTCTTTAGCATTTAATGTTTTTCATTTGAAAAAAAAAAAAAAGCCTGAGGTGAAAGGGGATGCCTGGAGCTTCCAGCTAAGTACCAGTGGGTACTGGATGGATCAGCATCTTCTAGGACACCTGCTTTAGGTGAGGCCTCTGAGACTTACCTAGGGATGTTGAAATCATGCATGAAACAAGAATGAATTCCTATATTTGGTAGTCAAATCCATGTCCTGCATACAAGCACACAAGGACACAAGGCTATTTTTCATAGGCTCAGATATGAGAGAGAGCAGTTACTTTCCAAGAGCAGATAAAACACAGTCAGCGGGTGTAGTTCACAGCACCAGAAGTGAACAGTGATTCTGCACCCTCTATACTGTAAATCTGACTACAACTGCAGAAACTGCTGATCAGTATCTTGCCTTTAAAGTTAAGAAAACTGGATATAAATGAGGAAAGAACTTCACCTTCTCTTTTTTTGATATTTATCCTCAGGGGTGCACAATCTTTTGAAAGGCTAGCTGAACTGTGTGCATGAGATCCCCTCTTTCCTCAGCAAGCAGGCTGTTACATGCACTCCAGGATGGTTTTGCTGACAGTTTGCATGTCTGCTTCAATGTTAAGCTCTATATGCCTACATATGACCGTGCAAAACCACCATTAACTCATCTATCTGTTTTCCCAGCTGATAGGATGGTTCCTGATTATTACCATCACAACTGTGGCACTGATTGTGAAGTGTGTCAGTCGCTGCTGCTCCCCAGTTAGCTATCTTCAGCTCAAGTTCTGGAAAACCTACTCAAAAAAGGAATGCGAGCTCTTTGAGGCCAACGCTAAAGAGCATGCAAGCAAGCTGTCAGAAAGAAATGTGAATTGCTTTTTTGAAGCCACTGACCCAGCACCATTTCAGACTCCCAGCAACGAAGACTGGCGGAAGATTTCATCCTTGTATGCTTTCAATTCGAAAGAGCAGCATTACAGCATGCTACACAAGTATGTTAACACAAACAGAGGCAGCAGCTTCAGACTTGGGAGAGGAGATCAGAATCCCGCTGTTTTAGGATTTGTGGATGAAGCAACTGCACATCAATCAGGGCTTTAATGAAATAAATCCTTTGCAATACTAACAATCTTTAACCCTACTGATACGAGTCTTATTCTGTGTTCTGATTGAAATCTATGTAAATTGTATGTAAAAGCTAAGAGTTGTAACCCTCAGGAGATTTGTTTAAAAACACACTTTACTACTTTTGCTTAAGTACATTCAAGTAAGTACATCTGTCGTGATGGGAGTTTTCATATGTTGTTGTTCACTAAGAACCAAAAGCATGTGCAAAATAAGATTCACAAAGATGTCAGCACGTACTATGTCAAATTATTACCAAATATCTTGGGGGCATTTGGCAGCTTGACTGACACAACCAAACCTTGGTACTTGGCAGTATCAAAAAGACAAAACAGAATGGAAGTTTTGATGAGAAATTCATCTTAGTTATTAGGTCTCACTTGTCAACATATCTTTCCTGGGAGCCCAGCACAAGCTCTAGACTAAAATCTTTTCTTTCAGTCAATTGGTTTCTCAAGGTAAGTACTGTATTTTTTAAATTGTGGGAAGCAATCAGCATTTTGGAACTACCTGTGCATGTTAAAAGAATCCATCAGAATGACTTCAGCTGCTTACACTTTCTACAGATGATCAAAAGAGTTGCAGCCAGTTCAGTTTTTCTCTGAAAAGCTGTTTATTTAGACAGCATTTTAGAGGCGAGTTCGGGCTCTTCCCAGAAATCTCTTTCTAGACAGTAAACTCCAACTTGGAAGCTATTCAGACAGAGTTAAGTTGTTTGTTACAGACATTTTCCAAAGAAAGAGGAAAGAAAGGAAGAGCCTATTTTTGCTAGCTGAATGTAACTTGCTTGGAAGCTTGATTCTTATTACAAACTAAAAATATAACACAAAGGGAAAACAAGATCTAATTTTCTATGTAAAAAACAATTTTTAAAAGCATTCATTTTGTCACAGAGTCAATGACTTGCTCAGTGCTCTTTTCCTTCTAAGAAACCTGATATAATAACAAGTATCCAACTTACTTGTGCCTCCAGGAAGTATAGTTCAGATAAAAATGTTCCATTTTACCTCTCCTATTGAAGAGTTCATCTGTTCACTGACATCTAAGGAAAGGTAAAATTACTGTGGAATGTCATAAACAGCAAAGAAACAATGTTCTGGTTCCACTGCAGTCAGTGCCAAAATGTTCCTTGTTGCAGCAGGGCGAAGGGTTTACCTTAGAGACATAGTAAAGTACTTCAGGATAGACCTAAAAGCCTCCAGCAACAAGCCATGCCTTATTTCATCTCCTCATGATAAACTGCAGTGAAAACACCCTCAGAATTCGTGTCAATCCTCTCAGCTGCATCTGGGTGGGGATTTGCCACTTCCTAATCACAATAGCAACTCCCAGGGTCTCGCTAACAAATCTGCCTTGGCTTTCCAGGGAAGACACAGAGCCAGCCTTTCTAAATGAAATCAGTAAGGAAAGTCTTCAAATGGGATTCCACATATATCTTCAAGTCTGATGGCAATGTTGGCAGTCTGTTTTTCACAGATAAAGTGACTTTTGTGAGAAGGAAAATACTATGTATGAGGATAGAAGCAGGTATTTATATATTGGTTTTGTATGCAGTCATATTTGCATTTTTATTTTTTTCTCACCTTCATGTAACACTCATATCTTCTGTATGTAATTACATTTGTATGAAAGAAACTGTAGAGATAAGCTTAGCACATTTGTGAGTGCTCTGTTAGATACCTTCAATAGAAGAACCTACACAAAAACGAAACACAGAGGAACACTTCCGTGAATATGCTACCAAGTGAGACAAGCAAAAACTGTGTGTGCATAGGGTAGCTAATGTCAGCAACTAATGGTAAGGTAGTGTGGGTCACTGTTTTGTCCATTGTTTATTACCTTTTTTCTAACTGATATTTGCTTACTCAATCTTTAGAATACAGTGGATGAGATGATCCAGTGTAGGAAGAAAATACAAAAAGAGCTAATGGCAAAACGTGTATGCCTTGAGCATATCTGCCCACCACGGAGCTGATCCAAGAGGAATGACTGCTGCATGACCAGATGTACAAGCAGGATATGACATGAGCATGAACTAGTATTCAGCCCAGTCTGGCAGTCTTATGTCGCATCTTGGCTTGTTCTCAAATCTGCTCTACCTTGAATGTCTCAGGCATTTCTGTTACATGTTCATTTGAACAGAAGAAATTTATCCTTCAAAACTTACTGTGTCCAAGTAGAAGTAAAGAGTTCCTTGGACTGTTTATTCTGAAATGCTGAAACCTAAAGAAACACCTTTGATGTCCTATATAGAGCATCACCGCATATATTTGACACTGAAGGAAGAGGAGGAAGCTTTGGCCACACCAGACACAGTGTGGAGAGACTGCAACGGCCCAGAATGATGCTAATGGTCCTTGCTTTAAAAATGTTAATATCTAGCCCCGACTTTGCTGGATAATGCCTGCAGACAGGAACTCTTTAACAGGCCCTGAATATACAGGAAACAGCTGAGGTGTCACTGCAATGTGGCGGCTGATGTTTTTTAGCTGGTGCGGACCTCAACAGATAATGTTACCACAGGTGAGTGCAGGCACACGCACCTGAATGAAAGTCTAGTGTAACAGAGGGTTAAGTAAGAGAATTACATCTTTCAAAACAAGGACAGAATAGGTTATTCTTTTTCAAGATAATAATAAAAAGAGAGGAATATTTGGTTGGTAGGATATTGCTGGAGAAAAGAAAAAAGGCCACTGCCTTGTAAAGAGTCTTTCTGTGGTCAGCCAAAGTCACCACATGTCCACCTCAGACAGCTGGGCATAACCAGCAGGCAGGAAAATCAGGCAAATTCCTTAAGACTTTCCAGCCCTGATCGAAAGGGGAAAAATAAGTAGGGAAATTTTCTTTTTCCTGGTTGTAATATGTTGTCATATGCTGTAACTCCTCTTTTGTACCAGGTAATGGCACGTTGGGCTGAGCCCAAGGCTGGGTAATGAATAGCTTAGGTTTTGCTCTGTACAAAATTGTTCTCTTAAAGCTCCAGTATACTCAACCACCACTGTACAACACTATTAATATAAAGGGAGAAACATCATGAAGATCATACAGATCTGGTGGAAATGAACCCCATTGTCCCCAAGATAAGAGGTAAGCCTCACTTAGCAGGATTAAAAAGTAAACAGATTCAGGGAAAAATAGGAGATGAGGGTACAAATCACAGTAATAAAATCACAGTTCACTCTGGGATTCACTAAACTGTATTGACGGTTTGTTTTTCAGTTTAAAATAAGTGTTTCAGTGAAAAGTTGAGCTGGCCTTTAGGGTACAGTACCGTGATAGGACTTGGGGGTTTGTCCAACCCTTACTCAGATTATCTTGCATTACACAGGACAACATTAAACCTTCCCTATATAACTCAGGTCTCTGCAAGGCTGCTATTTCTCTGCTTCCCAGTCATGTTGTGGTAACAAGTTCACTGGGAAGGGGAAGGTGTAAGAACAGACACAACAACCAGCAAACCACTTGTGTGGCAATCTCTAAATTTTTATTTGAGTTTCCTTAGGTGAGTGAGTACAGATCCACAGTGACAACACGTTAAATATGCCATGCTTTTGTTCAGCTTGGTTGTAAGACAAGTGCTCTTGAAAAGCAGACTGACATGAAAAAGACCATAGCTTGAAGCAACACAAGCACTGCTGCAGTTGTCAGAGTGCTGCAGCCTGATGCACATGCATGCAAGGGGCTGAACAGCCATGCTGGCAAAAGTGCACTTGAAAGAGCCGTAATGGACCAAACAGGCTCCTGCATCAGTGAAGCCACATCCCTCTCCGGTTTCAAAGCAGGATATCTGGTATGGAGGACAATGAATAGCAAACCATTACTCATCAAAACAGGCCCCTGGCAGCAAGACACTGCATCCAGGAGTCACAGAAGATTAACTCATTATTCCTAACCACAAACAGCCAGGGATATAAAGCAGCACCTAGCAACCATGCTTTGAAACATTACCAACAAACAGAAAGGAAAAAGTTTGTCATGTTTAGCTGAAAACAGTGTCCAAATAAATATTTTGCATCCAGCGTGCACTAAATACTGAGAGAAAACTTCCACTCAGCTCAAGAGCATGGTTACATGAGAAGAAAGGGCAGGTCATTTTGATCTTTTATACTGGTATCTGTGTCATGACAATTAACATTGCTCTGCCCCTGCTCCTGTTTCCTTCCCAGCTCTCTTCACCTTCCAAATGTATGGCTGGTGCACTTGGCTCAGCAAAGAAGTTTTTACCCAGCATGACTCCTTCAGAAACAAAAATGTGCATAATACCCCTCAGTATGGGTTTCTCCCAGTATTTGTTTCACTTATTTCTTTTGTGCTTTCTGTCTTCAGCCTTCCTTAAAAATGTAATTCCAATTTCTGTCACAGCATCACCTTTCAGCCTGTCCTGGAGGAAGGTAACTTCTGCTGCTAAGTGAACCTAGAAAAAATCAAGTCTTATCAGTTAAGCAAAGAATTATCCAGTTTCCCCCAGTCCTCCAGAATAATAAGCTTTTTCTCTCTCTCTCATTACAAGGGGACCCCCTTTTCAGGATTCATGAGAAGTAGATTCCAAGATTGTTTTAAAATAACTTTCCCACCAAAGTTAGTAAACAGCAAGTTTATGTACACTGAAATTTGTGTAATACATTACCCTTCATTCCAGTGCTTTGCTTTCTTCCAAGAACCTGTATTGTATGATGAACTTGATGATTTTGTGATCACAAAATTTCCAGGTCATGTACTAATAATACTTTTGTTAATTAATCTTATATCAGGTACTATAATTCTCAGAATGATGTACGTATATAATGTTTGCACAGATTTTGCTGCCTTGAAACATAAGGTGTCTGACAAATTAGATATTATCAGAAACACAAAGCAGCCCAGGAACTAAATGCTGACATGTAAACTGAGAGAGGTTAAACACTAATAAATTTCCTTCATTTACCTGAGCAAGTGGCTTTGCTTTCCTGTGCCTCTGCATGTTAGCAAAGAATGGAAAAAACAGATGGGCACTTCCTTACCATTTCCAAGGCACCTCTAATCACTCCACAGAGGAGGTTACAGTAGCAAAGTGATGCCCGTTCTGCTGGCAGCTCCTCCACAAAATCCACTAGTGGATTTTTGTCCAGGATTAAGGAGAATTCATTTCCTGCGGTGTTACTGCAGCTCACACTAGGAGTGACACCGAGGTACATCTTGAAAGCAACCTGCAAAAGGATGAAGCTGCTGCTTGAATCTGTTGTGTGCAAGCCACAGGTGAAATTTTAGATGTAGCATCCTGTAGACCAGCTCTACCTCAGGAAAATAAGGGAAGCAACAGATAGGCTGAAAACCAGAGTTGCCCCTTCCATGATCAGCTTGAGACAGAGATGCAATCTGGAGCTATGGGAAGAACAGCAGAAGGCTGCCTATTCAATCTCTGATGTTCTTACATTTACAACCCCACACCAAGTGGTTTTACTGTTATCACTTGTCTTTCAGTCATGCTGCACTCCTCTGGGAGCATTAGCACCTATATTAGGTTGCTCACTGCATTGCCAGCAACTTTGATAATCACAGCTCAAAGAAATCCTGCAACTGGCATGTGCTTTTACTGTGATCTCCATCTGCAGTCAAGAAGAAAAACAACAACCCACCAAGAATAAGACTGCCAAGATTGCAAACTTACTTGATTATACAGAGCATTGCTTGCTTTCCTTCTACTACTGACGAATGTTACCGTAAATGCGCAACATCTGCTCTGGTAGCAGAGGGGTCTCCTGTGAGTGCATTTCTCCAGACAGTGACATCACCGCATTATCTAGACAGCGTGTATGTGGGCAGGCTAGCAGCTGGCTGTTCCTCTGGAGAGTTCTCCCCTGCTACATGCTACAAACTGCTCCAACCAAAGATAAAAGCGTCTTGATTTTTGCCTCTCCAGTGAGTATCAAACATGGATGCTTTCCAAACAATCCTGAAGTTCTTTATGAACCAGAAAACTGCTATAGGTTACAGTTTTATGGCACTGCTGACAATGGGAGGTGAACGTGTGTTTTCTCTTGTTGCTTTCAGATGCCCCTGCAGCAATGAAAACTTCAGGTACGGTTTGGTATTTCTTTTCTCTCCAGCTTTTGTTTTGCTAGTTATTGGATATTTCTTGAACAGCAAGACCTGGAAACTCTTTACAGGCTGCTGGGTAAATCCCAGAAAAATATTCCCCAGAGGGAATATCTGCCATTTCTTTTACATCTTCGGACAAATCACTTTAAATGCACTGGTAGCCCCTGTGATGTGGCTCTCTGTGGCTTTGCTCAACGGGACCTTTTATGAATGTGCCATGAGTGGCTTGAAGAATCCTGCCTACTTACATGCAGTTTGTCAGAGCAAATCTGCAGAGTGCTTTGAAGAGCTACACAAGATTGCCTGCGACAAAAGCTCCATGCCCTTTTCAGAGAGTGATGAACTGAAGCGAACTCTTCAAGCACAGTCCCAGGTAAGAAAAATAAAGAGCGTTATGCAGCTTGTACTGTCACTGTGATTTATCTATGGAAGATCCTGATGTCAGATGATAAGATAAAACCATTGGTTTCACATAAACAAAGTTTTGGCATGATACAGCCTTGCAAAATACAAGCAACACATCTTTTAGTTCAGTTTGAGCTCTGTCACACTTCCTGGGGGTCCCCACTGATGGCAGGATCAATAAGACCAAATAACTTAAAATTTTCCTCCTGAGTGAAGACAGCTCTAAAGAGAAAAAACTGCTGGATTTTTTAGGAGGCTGAATTAACAGATGTCAGACCATTAAAGGGGTCTGTCCTACTAAAAAATCCATACCACTTTCTCCTATTTTATATCATCCTGATTACAACAATGAAATCTTAGGTCACTAACAGTAGAAAAATACAGGAAAATAAGACGTGACAGATTTATGTCTGCTTACATAATATAATTCCATTTTTATTCCTCATGTTCATGATGCCAGATGAGAGAATGTTTTTGTTCTGCTTGGAGGAAGGAAGAAACACTAAAGTAAAATATGCAGAACATACAAAGCTGATATTGTATTACATTTCACTACATTTGTGTCATACAGTTCTGATCACTGCCTTCTAATGTAAATAAATTCAGAGGCAAAAAATAACAACTGGGGGGGGGGGGGGAAGGCGACAGAAAATGATGGAAAGATGATTGTCAGCAGGAAGGAAAAACTGTAGAGCCAGCAACTTTTTGTCAGACAATTGTATCCACCTGGAACTATTTCCTCCCCGAGAGCTGGTTTTGTTTTCGAGTCCTCAGGCAAACAGGACTGGAATGCAGCCAAAGCCCGAACTGCAGACAAAACAATTTGAGAGGTTTAGAAGGAAATAACAGATAGTTGTTTCGACTTTAAGCTGTGTGTATAGGAAATAGTTAAAGACCAGTGACTCAGATTATAGCAACAGAATATATGAGTTCATTCTCCAAGCTGCATGAAAAATAAAAGCTGCTAAAAAGGACAGTTTCTCAAATACCCATAGAAAACATCAGTCAGTACAAAGGGACTGGAAAAATAAAAGAAAGTGAAGCTCTTCTTCCATACCAGTCCCTAAAAATAATTGTCAAGATTTTCTGTTTCCCAGGGGAAACTTGCTATATTCCCTCAGCTAAATACATATTTTTACTGGCAGTTATTTTTGTAACATCAGTGCAAGAGTTCATATGGAAAGGTTGCAGCTCTCCATGTGACCACTATTAAAGCATGGGAAATCAGTTCCAGTACATAAAGGTCTCCAAAACCTACAGGATTTATTCCACACTGGAGTTCCACACTGGAATTTGTTCTACTGTTTGAAAACTAGGGTATGTTTTTTTGCAGATGTTACACATTGCAGTGCAGTAGGTGGGTAAAACTATTGGCTAGGCCAGTGCCGCTAGGAATGAAAACATTGCATTCAAACCTTGCTCTCCTTAGAAAAGAACATCCCACAGTGTCAAGTTCAGGGATATTTTCCCACCCCCATCCCTTGCTCTAATCCTGGAATTAGCTCTTTCTTTTAAAATATTCTTAGCAGAATTTTGTCAAACTCAAGTTGCCACCAAAAAAAAACAAAGTTCTCTGAAAATACAATAACTGTTTCTAATTCAGCACAGATGAATTGTGCTGTACTACAGTGCCAACACAAACCTGCGAATGCATACGCTATTTCTTCTTTCTCATGGCCTCTCCTCCCAGCATTTTCACAGGACTGAGCCAGAAGGTCATTTTAAACCAGTTTTGGCATAAAAATTATTTTCCAGTACAAAGGGCTGATTCATCAAAGTCAAAAAAAGTTCACAAGAATAGCATAGATTTCAGTGAATCTCCTGGTACAAGAAACAGGGAACACTTTAAATTTCAGCTCATCTTTTATATTGCTGTTTGCTAATTATTTTTGATTGGGGTATTTTTTATTAATTAAAAACATTTTAATTTAACATTAAAAAGAAGTCTGAAAAGAACACATCTAAAAATAGTCACAGTCTAAGGGATTGATTGACCTGGGACAAAAATTACTTACCCTTTTTGGTGTTGTAATTCATCACAATTCAGAATTGTGTCAATCCTAATTCTTGCTGAGTAATTTTATTTAAGACTTTCAGGAGACAGAAAACCGTTTACCGTCTAGTGATTGTGATACTTTATTTTCTTTATGAACTTTTCCCTTTCTGTGACAGAATTCGGTGAGCAATTCTGATATGCTACATACCAGGTGGTTATGGTGTAAACTTCCACTGATATCCTCTATAAATTACTTAGACACTACTTTGCTCCATGTTCTGTATAGCTCTATTCAGCCATATCATTATTTGATTGACCATTTAGACTTCCCTTAGATTTTTCTTCCTACAGTCTTATAGTTAAGGTCTGATTGGAGATCGTCTGTCCCTGAACCTGCCACTGCCAGTGTTAATGGCACCCCACTAACACTAATGCCAAGTACTGAATGTAAACTGGGATGAGATGCCTGCAGCAGGGTCCGAAGAGGAGCAGCAAGCCCTCTGTACAAAGTGTGGTCACTCTGTCAGACACTCTTGATTTAAAGGAGCATTTTCATTTGGTCCTTTTTAACCTGAACCTCATTTTGTTTGTCTTCCCAGATTTTAGGCTGGTGTGTGATAGTTACCACAGCTCTTCTCTCCCTGCTAGCCACTTGCTGTGGCAGCTGCATGTCAAAAGTCAGCCACCTCCAGCTGATGTTCTGGAAGGTGTATGAGGGGAAGGAGAAGGAGCAACTGGAACAGATTTTTCAGCTGTATGCCACCAAGCTAAGTGAGAGAAACCTGAAGTGCTTTTTTGAGAACAAGAAACCAGAAGCAATTCCCCTGCCATCTTTTCAGGCATGGGAAGATGCTTCCCAGCTCTACACTTTCAGCAGTAACAAACAGCATTACAGCACAATTCACAGGCTAGTTGAAGAAGGCCAGAAAGAAATCAATGAGGAAGGAGAGACAGCGCTGGACTTTGTAGACAGAGGGGAAATACCATAGAACAAATATGTTTTCAGGTTTTTTATATCTTGCTAATATACCATACTTCTAGGTGGTTTCACCTCTGCATTTTTTTGCAATGGCCTCTTTGTTCCTCATCATGTTCTCTCCCACTTACAAACTCGCTCAAAAGGACGGAATGAAATTATTTCCCAACATCAATGAAAATTCCTCCATGCAGTCCTCCATAACACTGAGGGTTCACACTCTGATGTTGCTGGCTACACATCAACAGCTGACAGCAAAAAGAGATGGACAATGACTTCTGCAAGAGGATTTTAACAATCTCCTATATGAAAGGCACTATAGTATGCTTGTCCTGTGTAAATCAAGAAACTACTGTGAAGTAACACCATTTAAAAAGTCTGAATATAATAATGGAAAATGTGTGTGGCTTTCTGACAGTCCACAGAAACTAAAGATCTTGCTTCTGAGTCACTTGCAGGCCATTTGCAGGTGCAGCATTTTCTTGAGGCACCAGTGGTCACTCAGGGCATCTCAGTGTCTTTGAACTCCTGCTGCACCTAGTTGACCACGAATGGTCACAGTGATAAGCCCTACTCTTCTAGTCCCTGAGACATCTCCCTGGGACATGAGGCAGAGACCTCCACTGACAGGGAGTGCCAGGTACTTTTTTAGACAAATCTTACAGCAGAAGTATATGTACGGTACCAAGGACTTGAAATTACCAAATGGTTCGGCATTTTTGTGTGTTTATTAAAAAATAACATCCCATTTTGAAGCATGATCATTTGTTACTAGTGCTTTGTTACAATAATGCAAATACATCACTGATACTTTGCACCATAGAGTACTTGGTATTATCTTCTCCCAGTGAAAAATATTTCTTTGTGTGGGTATAAAGCTCCTGGAGGGTTTGAGTGGGCTTCAGGCACTGGGTGCCTAAAGAAGTCTGTAATACTGTTTGTACTGGACCAGCAGACAGTGTACAACAGATGGCCTGGAAGGAAATTCTGCATTTTAAGACAAGAAAATACTTTTGCAGCAGGGTGATTTTCATTACACTGTATATCTTAGGAAACCTAATGTTTGAAGTAAAAGGGACTCGTCACAACCAGCAGCAATGCAGGTTGTGACGAGCGCACAATCAGTGCTTCTGACAAATGTGTTTCACCCCAGAGACCTATGCTTTACCTCACCCATTTGGAATTCACCATGTGGCTCTCACACAGGGTGTCCAGGGTGGCTGGGCAGGCTTTTATGCAGCATTTAACTATCAGTCTCCTTGAGTTTGCAAAGAATCATATTTTTGCTCTGCTTGAATCAGTCCTTATCAATAAACCAGGGTACTCTGACCAATTGTTCTCATACTCACTGGTCTTCTTCAGCAGAGATATTTAAAAACAAATCCAACAGCTAATTCCACAGTGTGCTTAAAATTCTCTCTGTGTGTTTTGAAGACCTTGTGGTCTTTGAGCAAACGTTTTAAAGCTTTTTATCCCAGCTCACCTACTTTGGAGCAGATTTGGAACATGTTATGTGCCTAAAGGTACCTGTGCTGAAAGCACAGGCACAACATTGCCAACATGAAAGTCACAACAGCAAGCATGTCTGACACCATCTCTGGCTCATATGCTTTTTTCTCTCCAGGCAACTCTCCTGGTATAGCAACTATGTATTTCCAAGCTACACATTCCTTCCCATTTGTCTTCTCTTTCTTTATGAGAGATACCCCAACATCTACTGCCCAGCTTCATATCACCTCCTCCCCATGTGCAAGGGAAGAGGAAACACCACCTAATAGGATGTCCCAACTGCCCAGGCCAAACTTCCCTTGCCAAAGCTGTCTTTCCACCTCTTTCCTCACTGGCACCACAGAAAACCAGAGCAACAAGGGATGCAAAGGAGAGGCCTCCAATTAGGTTAAAGAGCTAATAAAGGAATATGGGAAACAAGTGGGTTTATGTAAGGTATACTGTGGAATAGCTGGGACAGAGATGCAAAAGCATAGATGGCAAAGGGAAAGGTGGGAGGACAGAGGGATCCTACTTGGACACCCTCTTTTTCTTCAGGAGAAAGCTCAAAGCTCTGCACCCAAGTAGCCAGGATGATCCGAAACAGGAGTGTTTCCTAGTCTGGCCTCCTCCTTTACTGCGGAGGGGCAAAATCAAGGTGCATGCTCCTCTCCTCACCTCTACTCTCCTCTACTCTGCTTCGTGTTCACAGGTAGCTCATGTTGAAAGTCACTCCACATCCAAGAGCAGCTGCTAACACAGTACTGCAATGTGTGCCTGGTAGGAGCCTAAATCTCTCACTTACCCTTGTTCTCAGGGCTATGTTATTCTGAGTTGTCTTATCAAAATGCCTGTGACTTAATGCAATTGACATGTGGATACTTCTGTAAAAAGAGACAAAAATAAAAGCCAATCTGACGCTATGTTTTCAACTGGAATCTGGTTTTGGCAAATTCAACCTTGTCCTTCAAGCAGCTATCACAAAAGCTGTTTTGTATCAACATTGCCCCTGAATTAAAGCTCAGCAACTACCATGGCAGCTTAGAAAGAGGTAAAGATTATTGTCAACGCTATCCAAAACAAACTGGGAGGAAAAAAAAAGCAAACCACAGAATCAACATTTTCTCTTGGAAAATTTAGTTTTTGCGTTAACCCTGCTGTCCACCAAAATATGAGTGCACAAACAAACAGAGAACTTCTGCTCAACTCTCTGTTCTTTGTCCCATGGTTTACTATTTCTTCTCATCTGTGAGAACTCAAATTTCTCATTTAAATTCTCTTGACTCTTCTTCTACTGCACATCTGCGGCTCCATCAAGCTTCAAGTCTGTTATAAGAGCAGAAATTAGTCAACCATGCTAAGCCCTCGTATGCTTTCAATTTAGTTTCGGCTGTACTTTGCACTTTGGTATGATGAATCTGCCCAAATTCTATTATTAAAATTTCCTGTGTAAAAGAGAACTCACATGGAAACTGTACAAAACCAATAGCTGCTTTGCAATGGAGCACCAAATTAAGGCAAAACTGCAAAGCTACAATGAAAATTGCAAAAAAGTCTCAGCAAAAAAATAATATAAGTACATAAGTGATGCAACGAATAGATATAGACATTTTTTTAAAACCAGACTATGACTGGACAGAAAAGCCTTTAAAACTACTATACACAACTTCCCAGAGGGTAAAACAAAGTTTTTTTAGAATCTTCCTTTGTGACTCCAAAAGACAGGGAAGTAAAATGAACGTGCAGTTTCGAAAGTTGCACCCATAAGCCTGTCTCATTTCTATCTTTAAAAAATGGAAGTAAAAAGAATCTCTATTTAATTAGACATGTACACAGGCTCACCATCAAAATGACACCCACATAAAGCAAAATCTCTCTTTCGAAAATGTTACTTGCAACTCTATAGGATTACATATTGCTTAACATCAAACAAGAAATCTATGCAGTCAGAATTAACAATGTACCGCTGCCCTTTTTCAAAGTCTCAAACAGTATCCAATCTCTCTCAAGCAGCAAGAACAAAATTCATTAACATTTTGATGGTGCTGCAATACTGTGTAGAATTAGTGAAATATTTAGGAAGCCACTAACTCATCTATCCCTTTATATACTGTTGAGGACTTTACACTACAAAACAGTGTATACGTAAGCAGTGTTGCAAAGTATGTGATAACACAGACTATTAAAACATTTTAACTATAATTTTAGATTATTTAATAACAAGATTAATGAAGGACCAGAATTAATCTGTTTAGAAAGGGAAAGGCAGCCAAATAACATTTTTGCTAGCATACTTTTCATTCTTAGTACTTTTCCACAGTGTTTGGGAAGAGCAAAATGCTTTAAAGTTCTTTCCATCTGCTGCTGATTCCTTGAACTCACAAACTTTTCTTTACTCTTTAAGTGCAGAACCTTATTTTTCAGATTACTGTCTATAACTTAGCACAGCAACCTGTGCATTTCTCTCTCACTGTTGAGATCTGAAAAGCAACATTTACCAGCTTTGTAAATTCAACTGGCCTCTGCCAGGCTTTCAAACTAGCCATATGTCAATATATAGAGACCTTGCGTGCCAGGGTCTCCCATGAGAAGGTGAATCACATCTCATGGCCCAATAGCTCTGGGCTTGGGGGTGATATGGTTGGATTACCCCAGCCCTGTTGGTCCCTAAGGGCCTCCCAACAAGCAGCTGCAGAGACATACATTTGCTGTGCTTAGGAGGTACTGAGCTTCCACCTCTTCAGCCACTGCTTTTCAGCAAGGGATACATCCTTACACACAGCATTGTATGAACACAGCTATGGAACTGTGAGCCAGCACTAATTCACTGTGGACCAGAGGGTATGGCCCAGCTTCTCCCACTGTAGCATGCACAGACATCTCCTGGGGCATGATGATATTATTTTCTCAGATTAGATAAAAGAAAAAGAAGTTGGGGTGTTTTTACATCTCTTTCGATCAGATAAATGATGTTAAGGTCTTATGAGAAAATTTGATTTTGTAGGATTATAGAGAAAAATTATCATCTCATTTCAAAAGCAATCCTCAGCTATACTCAGATCCAAATTCTGAATGCAGACCTGGACATCACTTATTAAGCTGAGCTTTGTTCTTGCCCTGGTTTCATCTGGGATGGAGTTAATTTTGTTCCTAGCAGTGCTGTTCTGGCTTTAGTCTGGGAACTGTGCTGATAACACAACGATGTTTTAGTTTTTGCTAAGCAGCACTTGCCCTGATCAAAGACTTTTCAGTCTCATGATCTGCCAGACAGGAGGGGCACAAGAAGCTGGGAGGGAGCAGAGATAGGCTTTCTGACCTGAAATAGCCAAAGGGATATTCCATACCGCAGAACATCATGCACAGTATATAAACTGTGGGGACTTAGCTAGAAAGGACCAATCGTTGCTTGGAGACAAGCTGGGCATCAGTCAGTGGGTGGTGAGCAGCTGTATTGTGCATCACTTGTTTTTTTTTTCAGGGGGCAGAGTTTATTCCTTCCTCTCTCTCTCTCCCCTGCCCTTATTATTATTATCATCATCATCATCACCACCACTAACATTATCATCATTATTAAGTTACTTTTGTTTCAATTATTAAACTATTCTTATCTCAATGCATGGGGGTTTACCTTTTTTCTTATTCTCCTCCCCATCCTACTGGGGGTAGGGTGTGGGGTGTGGAAAGAGTGAGTGAGCAGCCTCATGGCACCTGCTTGGCAGATGGGGTTAAACTGCAATAGTTCATAATACCATTCCTCAGTTGCTTTCCATATTCTTACCCCAATTTGACAGTAAGCAGAAAGCCTACTTTTACATGGCCTGGTATATATTTTTTTATTCAATCCGAATTGTAACTACACAAAGTCACAGCACCAACACAAGAAGTTAGTGAGCACCATGGAAAATCAGTGCAGAGGAACTCACTTTGGCTCATTATCAAAACTTGCTGGCCATTCTCCATTCCAGCAAAAGGGAGCAGTAAATCCCAGGCTTTGCAGTCTGAACCACTGGTTGAAGTTTTAAGCCCTCAGTTACTGCCTTAGGCGCACCTTTCTTCCTGTATTTATTTCTTAATATGGCAAGCTGGCTTTGTACTCCTTATTCTTTTTTTCTTTGCTTCATTTCTTTCCATTTCCACAGGGAACACTGACAGCCTGATCTTACAGACTTCTTTTCTTTCCATAGGACTGCAGGATAACTGCTATGTTTACAGGACATGTGGCTCTAACTATTTTAACTGATTAACTGCTTTAATCACTTTAACTTTGAACTAGTTTTACTCTATGCATTCACCCTCAAACAGATTTCTACCTCAGAACAGTTAGTGCAGTCCAGTATTCAAGCACTTTCTCCTGGCTGAGAGCACTACTGTTGAAGAGTTAAAGAGACCATGTATGTTGCCCTGCAGTTCTGAACCAGTAACATTAACAGCGTATTTGCAGGTCATTTTACATATGATTTGTTGGTATACGCCTCAGACAAATGTGCTTGAAGACTATATAAAAATGTTTTGTCAAAGAAAAGTGAAAATTATTTCCAAACCACATTTTGTCTTAGAAAGTATATACCATAGCAGAACTCCTCCTTTAGTTTGCTAAAAAGTCTTTTCAAGAAACAGTATGTGCTTTAAAGTTTGTTCCAATCTTTCCAAGTAATTTTATTTCTCTCAGTTAGTGTCTTTTGAAGTACAACCTGAAGAGAAATAGAGTATTTTTCCTTACTTTGATGGTTAATTTCTTGCTGTATTTTGTTGTTGAATAACCTGTATTTAAGAATGATGGTTCAACTGTACAATGCATTTGTAAATAAGGGAACCATGAGGCATAAGACCCAGAAAAATAGATATCTGAAATATATGTAAAAATAAAGAGAAAATAAAGTACAAATACCACCTAAAGAACATAAAAGTGAAAAAAATGTGATTTTGCAGCCTGGCATCATTTTTTAATGAGACGGTGCATGAAATGCTGCTTGTCTGGAGGTTTTTATTCAGATGCCCTCACTATCTCAAATGGATCCTCTACCCTGGCTCAGCTTCTCCAGAGGAGCTTTGTTATACATCATCTAGTTCTGTGACAGCCATCAGTTTCTCTTTGACAAGCATTTTTGGAATCATTATCTGTCCCTCCATTTCATTCAGATGTAACATAGGTATTTCTGACATGATTAATGTGAGCAGGACCACATACCACCTGATAAAAACCACATATATACTTTGATCTAAGATATTCCTCTATAATCAGTATACACTGAGGCCTTACTTCACTGTATAGAAAGCCTGCTGCTTCCCAGTTCTGCAGTCAGTGGTTGAACGTAATGCTTACATTTAGCTGATGCTGCTGATAATTCCCAAGCAATGAAAGCCAGGCACATTTTTGTCTCCTAATATAAGCCAATGTAAATTAATCTCAGTTCAATTAACTGATGTGATGATCTCTCTCCTATTGTGTCCCTGCCCATGGCAGAAGGGCAGAGACTAGATGATCTCTGAGGTCCTTTCCACCCCTACTCATTGTATGATTCTACGAAACAATTCTTTTTTATAAAGTGTGGTTAATTTTTGCCATTGGGAAAGGCCGGGTATATCTTCACTGGCAACACTTCGTAGCTGAAAATCATAAAGGATAAAGGAGATCACTGACCAGGACCTAAGCAGGCATTAGTCTAAGCCAACTCAATATCTATGAACTACCACATCTTTACAGTGACTCAGCAATCTAAAGGGAGCGGATGTACTATGTACTTCAATTTGAGCTTCCTCAAGAAATCTGACTTGCCCATGGGGCAAAACCACATCTTTAGAAAGCCCTGTATTGCCACTACATTTCCTCCTAGACCTTTCTTGTCTGACAGTAGTGTGAACAATTACTCAATAAGAGGGTAATTTCCATCAAAGAAGGTGAAAGGACCCACTCTGATTTTATCTTTTTATGTTTGTGGGTACTCAGGAAAATGTTCCTCTCACTTTCCTTTCTTACAGATCTTCTCTGCTACCACTGAGTCTTCCTTTTGCAGAAACTGCTGTCGCTTACTCTTAGTATTATCCTTTTAACGTTTAAAAACATCTAAGATAATTATGGAGATGCTGAGGAGATTCAGATGGCAGAAATAAGAATATCAAAATTTAACATCTGTATGAAATGGTTAAGGCTTTTGCTCCTAGAAATTAAAAAAGAAGTGAGGGAACATGATTCAAAGTTTGTTAAAACTGCACCATTTTTTGTTGTTTGCTGCATTCTCTGGCAGGGGTAGAAGAAATCAGCTTAAGCTGCAGCAAACCAGAAGAAACCTTTTAATTCTTCTAATGGCAAAACATCTCATGGGCTAATCACAATAGAAGAATTTTACTTTCAGCTTAGCCACTGACGCTCAGGGTCAGTTTAGGTCTGGGGTTGGCAGCCTCCCACAAGTGGTATCCCATTTTGTGTTCTCTGTCCTCAACTCAGATATAAAAGGTAATAATCATATGCATCAATTCTGTGGCTCTAACAACTCTTTGTGGTAAACTTACCACCGTGGCTTTATCAAGACCATAAAAAATTCTTATCTCACTAAAAATAACATTTTCTTGTGTTCTGTTGATTTCCCCTCCCAGCCTGGTGTAGCAAAATGCTACACAGGTAGAAACTGATGTCTCCTCTCAAGGACAACCTCTGTGACCTGCTAATTGATGCAAAGTCGTAGATTAGGAAAAGGCTGTATTTCACCCAATGGAAGCATGGGTGTGACTGTGGAGAGGAGTGTGGGTTTTGATTAAACAATCATGATATATCAGAAAATGTAAGTGTTCTGGAGCAAACTGACAGAGGAGGAGGGAAAAGCTAAGACCATTGAAGCTGATGAATCTCCAGAGAATGCAAATTTTACTTACATGAGCAATCATATCTGCAGTTTCAGAGTAACTGCGGCACTTTTTCACAGCTGAACGAGCTAAAAAATCATCAATCAGCCTTACACCAATGCCGTATCCCCTAAGGAGAAAACAAAGTTAACATTCAAAATGGGCAACTTCTTTCCACCTACCATATTGCTAATCTGTTTCTTGTGCTTTCTCAGCAAAACAGCTGCATGTTCTCAAATGTATGGCTTCGAGGGCAACAGATTTTGCGGGCCTAGATTCTTCTTTCTGCCTTATTTTGCAGCATAGTGGGATTGCTGTTCATGCAGTCATTTAAGGAATCACACTCCTTTAAGCATGATACTCCTGCCAAGGATGACATGAAAGTTGCTTATATACACATTTTCTATATATACATTTATATTTACATATGTGAATAAATATTAGATGTTAGGTATATGAATATAATATAGAAATACTGTAGAAATAATATGCCTGATTAATACTGCTTTGTCGCTAAAAATAAGATAGAATAACCTAGAACAAGATTTTCTCCATTCCCATGTGATCCCGAGAGCTCATCTCACACTGTCTCTGTCAAGGACAAGAAAACAACTGCCCCCTCATGTCACAGCATTCACCTCCAGGTCGAGAGGTTCAGCCTCTAGAGGGCAGGGGGGCCCAAGACTGTTGGTTGATATTCAAGGATCACCTGCTGCATGCTCAGGAGTGTTGTGCCTCTACTAGAAGGAAGTGCTGCAGGAGGGCCAGGAGACCTCCTTGGATGGATAAGGAGCTGCTGAGAAAACTTAGAGGAAAAAAGAAGCTTATAAAAGGTGGAAGCAAGGACAGGCAGCCTGGGAAGAATACAGGGATGTTGTCCAGGAAGC
>JANRGW010041320.1:35375-46887 GCA_024733675.1 Psilopsiagon aymara | reverse complement strand
TATAAGGAAGAAGTTCTTTACTGTGAGGGTGGTGAGGCACTGGAATGGGTTGCCCAGGGAAGTTGTGAATGCTCTATCCTTGAGACTGTTCAAGGCCAGGTTGGACATAGCCTTGGGTGGCATGGTTTAGTGGGAGGTGCTCCTGCCCATGGCAGGGGGGTTGGAACTGGATGGTTTTAAGGTCCTTTCCAACCCTAACTATTTTATGATTCTATGATTCTATGAGAGTTATTTTGCTAGAAGTGACATTCTCAGATCCTTGCCAAGCTGTCACATTAGCATACTGCTCACAGCCTGGCAGGAGACAGCTCTTCTGTGAATTTGAACCTCTGCCCTGTGGTGACACTAAGAGCACAAGGGTCTCAAAGGTTGCCTTGTTTGGCAGACAGAGAGGGAAGTAAGAGATGCTGAGAGCAAAGTTCAGAGAACACCACAAAGGACTTGCAGAGGAGAGAGTGGATAAAGGAAATGCTGTTCTTGGAACTACCTGAATCAAGGCCGCAAACAGAAAAGGGATCAGAAGTAGGTTAAATTCAGATTGTTCCAAGTGCTGTCAGCACCTAAGGAGATGCAGAATTCTTGTTTCCCCAAATTTTACATATATGATCTTTATAGCCTTTATGGAGGTGGAGTGAAGAAGACTGAGGATTTTCTGTGTGACTCCTACCCCATGGGCAGCCTTCCTTGGTTATCCAAGAAACAGAGAAATAGCACCATATGTGGCTTCTGTATTCCTCTTCCCACTACAGAGGTGAGGGGATGTGTGAAAGACCTCGTGTGCATTTTAAAGTCAAATTGCTACCATGTGTTCCCAAGTTCCCTTCTCAGCAGCAGCCCAAGCCCTAGCACAGCTCTGTTGCCATCAGTTGTGTTGTCATGCTGATATAAGGAGTAGACGAAGCCATGTCAAATGTGATCACAGTTGTGTTTCACCCAGAGGTCTGAAGCTGCAGACCACCATGAGGTGGACTCCCTGACCTGAGCTAGGCTGTGTGCTCAAGAAGAAGGGTAGTAAAAACTCAAAAATGCGGAGTAGGGAGAAGGTAGAGAGGGAAAGGTCTTCGGATTAGGGTTTCAGAATTGGGAAGGCTGAGGGCCATGCTGGACAGTCATGAAGAAGATCATGAATATTGGAAATATATTAACCAAAACAGAATTTTGTACCATAATAGGACACTTACATAATTGTCACTACTGGGGAAAAATAAATCCAAGTATCAGAAAAGCCTTTTGTGCTATACAAAGTTGAGAAACTGTTAAATGGAGATAAAATTATTTCTTTCTGCTCTGGGACAAGAAGCACCAGATAAGATTTAGAAGTTGCAGAGCTGCCAGTGGAAGAACGTGATTTATACACTGCTGAATTACACTGCTTTTAATTTATAAGTCTGTTGGCACAATCTGATTTGGCTTCTGACTTGATCTGGGTGGATAGAGTTTGGATGTATGTCCAGACAGCTAGGGCTGAGCTGATTCTTCAGAGGGAGGTGCAAAGTACCCAGACCTAAATCCAATAGATAAAACCTAATTGTGTGTTAGGGAAACTTGTTGGGCGTCAGGGGGACTAACTCCTTCCTGAGCCCTGGGAATTGCTGGCTGGAGGATGTGGTTTGGTTACGATCGCCTTAATGCAGTTTCTATTCTTATGGGTCCCATGAGGACAATGCAGGAAACCTGTTTTGTCTGCAGCATGTGAACTGAGTGCTATGAACTGTTGTATTCATATATTCATAGATTCCAAGACCAAGGAGATAATAATACCATTTCTGCTAACATACCCTACTTACACCTTTTTCCCCCAGAAAGATAAATGAAATTTGGAGGTTGGTTGGGTTGGTTGGTTTTTTTTTTGCAAAGCTGATACATTGTAAGTGTATTTCTTATGAAACTTTCGAAGTTTCTATTTGAAAGCATTTAGCATCTGTTGGAAAGATAGTTGCTTGCTTATACAGCATTTAATATTACAGTGTACTTAGGATTGTCAATATTTGAGGTAATGGTTATTGTAGAGAAGTGCACAAGAGAAATGCTGTGAGAGCTCTCCAGCTGATGGCAAGGAAAATGTACTTTTTACTTATGACAGTCTGATGGCTTTATCTTAGAATAACTGCTTAGAAGTTAGGGCATCAAAAGGCAGTCTGCTTTAAACATGTTAAGTAAGTCACTAAAGTCAATGTCACATCATCTTTTGTGTTCCCACCATATGCTCCCTCAGCAAGGCCACTGCTGGTCCTCATCCAACATCAGCATGAAAAACATTATCATGAGAAACATTATCAGGCAGTTTTCTGTTCATTAGCAACACATTAGATTGCGGGTAAGTTATTCCAGTGTTTGCTTTTCATTTGCTAGGTAAAACAGGGTGGCCTGTTCCATCATACTCATGTGGAAGAAGGGAATCCACTCCGTAAAGCTTGTAGAAAGCTGTAAGTTACTTTTGACAAAATCGGACAACTGTGGGCAGTGAGATTCCTTTTGCAAAGGAATCAGGAAAGAAAAAATGGTAGAAAGGAATTAATTCTTAGAATGGGTGAGTTATGAACAAGAGAATTAAGAGAGCAGTCATCTCTGAGGCAGAATTCATACAAGATTTACTTTATTTTTTTAAGGAAAACAGATACAATTGTGATGAGTTTTGAATAATTTATATTAGAATTAAAGTCTTGGCTTCCGAATATGTCGGAATCACCTCAATTTGTGAGATGTTGTCTTGCAACAGATAGCAAAACATGTTTGTTCTAAGTCTTATGAAACAATAATTATAGTAAGTAAAGGCAATTGGCAGTGATTGAATTACTAATAATACACTGCATTTCAAACATTTGTTTAAAGTGACCTCAGCCTGTTATTTTACTGCTAGAGAACAAACCTCTCTCAAATTGCATTTGTATACCACTGAAATGCTCTGATAGGATCCACCACCCAAATTAAAGCTAATTGCTAATAATTTATTCACCAGGAGGTTTGTATTATCAGCTTTGTTTATGGAAAATGGAGATTAAAAAGTAGTTCTCTTTCTTGCAAACCGCTGTGCAAATATCATCTGGTCTTATTAGATGTCATTATCTCATAGGAATGAGATGAGATTTCTCTCACAACAGGAAAAAAGATAACCAGGTGTAATATAGGTCTGAAAAAAAAGTTTGGGTTTTAGTTGGCAGAACAGTTTATGTGTTAAATCTATAATATATGTTATACTCTTTCTGTTCTACTTCCAAGTAATGTTACTATAAAAAATCATGCCAAGAAAGGAATAAAGCTTTTGAGTGTAGTATGTACGTACCACGTAGTTAGCAGAAAACATGTGCAGATTTCTTTTTATAATGTTTTATTTTTGCATTACCCCTCTTATGTCTTTTTGCTGCTCTGATTCAAAATGTCAAGAACTTAGAGATAGGCTTATTAGGAAAACATATATATCCAATGCATCTCTACATTGTATTAAAGAATGTAGAATCACATTTTGCCTCTCCTGAAGATGTGCTGTGAAATTTCAAAGAGATTAAATTATGTGAGTTGCTCTGAGAGCTATTCCTTTAGCCACTATTTTGATAATTATCTTTTTCTTTATAACCTATCTCACTGTTCTCAGTTGTATTTGTTTCAAAGGATGGAGGGGCTCTTAAAATAAGTGGTATTTTGACTTGGAAAATTCAAAAGGAGATAAAAAGCTCCTCATTGTAAAGTTCAAGCTACTTGATGGCCTCTTTATGTAACTCCTTCCTTTTCCAGAGTGTTGTCCTTTCTCAGTTCTAGGGAGCACACAGTATGCTACTCATAGCCAACAGACAAGATGAGCAGAATCCAATTAGTTCCTTATCCTCTGTAATTTAGGAACTATATTCCCTAGATGATTAAAATTCAGCTATATACATCATTGCATTTATTAACATAGAAATGAATTTAAATGTCTTATTTATGAGCTTGCACATCACTGCTTGTTCACCAGTGCTGCAGGAAAATGTAGTTTTCTGTTAGTTTATAATGAGTTTGTTCTTGCTGCAAGCTCTGTGTCATGGGTTCAGCTGGAAATGCAGTGCAATGATAGTACTTCCAAACAGCAAGAGAATGTAAAAGTCCAAGTCATTTCTTTGTTTTAGAGGGCTGCTTGGAAACATTTCTCTGTTTTTCAGTTCTAGCAGCTATTAACTGCTTTTCCTTCCCTCCCCATGAAAATGAGATGCAGAGACTTAATAGTTTAGGTCATGTTCTTTCAGGCAACTAAATACGTAGAATTATTTAGGTTGGAAAAGACTTAAGATAATCAAGAGTTAACCCAGCCCTGTCAAGTCCAGCACTAACCTATGTCCCCAAGCACTACATCTAAATACAAGCCTCTCCATGTTAGAAACTCTGTAAATACACTGCCTTTCTTCCAAGAAAAAAACCTTGAGGAAACAGCCATTCCTCTTCAGAGGTAATTGTGAGGTTTTGTTTGTCTTTTCCTGCTGTAATTCTGCAGAGATAATTGGGTAGGGTTTTATCCGAGGATTTCCATCCTCATTATGCCAGGACAGGTGTGGAATGGTGGATGCAGGAGCTAAACCCAACAGTCACCTTCCTCAGACCGTCTGCAAGCCAAGTCTGGCTTGTACTGCCTGAGCTGTGCAAACTGGGTAGATAAGGCACAGGGTGCGGAGAAGCTGTGGCTGCCTCATCCCTGGCAGTGATCAAGGCCAGGTTGGACCGGGCTTGGAGCACCCTGCCCTAGTAGAAGATGTCCCTGCCCGTGGCAGTGGGTGGAACTGGATGAGCTTTAAGGTCCCTTTAACCCAAACCAGTCTGGGATCCGGTGTGTACCTGAGCAGAGCCAGCTCCTGGGTGACTGGCCAGGGAAGCTTTTCTGCAGGGGAGGACGTGAAGGGCTGCAGAAGGGCAGAGCTCCGCCTGCTGTCGCGTTTCCTTCATTTTCAAGCCCTGTCAGGGTCTGGTACAAAGCAGTGCTGCATGTCCCTGCCTGCGTGGACCTTGCTGCATAATTTCTAGTTGACTGGAGAGATAAAAATAATCCCTGACATAAATCAACTTCATCCTGCCTCAGGACAGAGTTGCGATCCTTTTCCTGGGTGTTCTTCCCTCTGTACAGAAGTTCACTTCCCAGCCTTCTCATTCTAGAAAATGTCTAATGAGGGACTCTGCCAGAGTAAAGCTGCTGCTGCACAAAGACACATGCAGTATGAACTGGGGACAGAGTGGCAGGAAGTGGAAAGGTGTTTGAGAAAGGCTCTTGGATATTTCCTTTCCCAAGATCATATGGCCAAAATATTCCTTGCGTTTGTGAATAGAGCTGGACACAAATTCTGAATGATTATTAAATTCCTGGAATAACAGGTTTGAAAGGACTGGGACTGTCTGTGAGAGTAGTTTGAACTACACAAATGGCTTCAAGTGACATAATATAAAAAATAGGGAAACGTCATCTCAGTTTTTTAAAGGACATATTTAAATACGCTTAAAATGAAGTGTTTCATCTATTGAAACTGAAATGCCATTTTCCACTTTAAAAAGAATCTATATAAAAGAATTGTAAAACATGGGGGTTAAAATGGCATGAAACATTTTCTTTTGAATTCAGTGTACATTTCAGGTTTACCTCAAATTGAAATGGCAAAGTTTTTATTTTGTAGGAAAAAAACATTCTGCATGAGCTTTATGGGAACTGAGGTTTGTGCTTGCTTCTTTCTGACTCTGTGTTTTGTTATGAGCTGGGGCAGTCTTCACTTGCTCAGCTCTAGTTGGGGAATGTTCATTAGACGCTGGCCTGACAGTTTTCAGGTGACTTGTGAAAAGCCATTTGCTTACACCCATGTTGCTGTATAAGGCTGTAGTTCCTCCATTGTGCTGTGCCATCGTTAGACCTTGAGCTTTGCTGTATACTCTGCCTGTGCCACACTGCTGCTCTTCAGGATGAAAATGCAGTGTGCAAGGATTTGTGATTTCAGCTGGCTATACAGGAAAAGAAGGATCACTTAGTTCTGATGGGGTTGTGGGATACCTACCTAATGTACCATTAGCTCAGTATAGACTGAGTAAGGGAGACCTTACACTCATAGATCTTTCATTTATATTCCATATTCCTGTTCTTCTGTTTTTATATGTTCCTTGTTCTCATGACAGCCACCAGTTTGAGATAAATGCAACATTTAAAATGTTCATCTAAAATTACAGAGCAGAAGATGAGAGCTCCAGATGCCCAGTCAGACTCTACTCAAGCTGATCGAGACAAAGGCTGAGTCTTCAGATCTAGTGTTCTTCTCCCATCATTTGCATTAACCATTGACTTGGAAGGATCCTTAAGGACTTCAGAAGGTGTTTTGCGAAGTCATCATCATCACTTTAATGCCATGGACCTTTGGAAGCTCAGAAAGCTGCTACAGTTTCCAAGAAAGGCTTAGCAGGCCTTTCCTAAGGGAAGTAGATAATAAAATCAAGTGCTGCACATCTCATTCAGAGCACCACTTCTGTGTGTATGTGACTAAAGATTTGTGTGTGGGATTTGCTGTCTGTCCTGTGGTAGCTGTTTGGGAATTGGGTTTTTTTTGGTTGTGTGTTGGGGTTTTTTATGTATTTTAGGGAAAAGTTGGCCTAGTGTCTAAAATCTTCAGCAAGAGGGGGACATACGGACAGTGAGAAACCATTGCTAAGAGCTGGCCTTTGTAAGCAAAACAGCTAAGGGGAGTTTGCAATTTGAAGAGACAAAAATGGGCAAAAAAGAGAGGAAAGGAGCGCTGTCAGTGCAGTTTTAGAGCTGGAGGAGGGGCCAAGTCTTGATTCAGTGAAGGATGCAGGCAGAACTTGGTGTTCAGCATTACCAAGTGTGTACATTTCACCACACTCTGATACTGGTGATGCTTTATGCCTACACAGTGCTAATTTTAACTGCTCTGATTTTTATTTTTATTTTACTATCTTCACATTGATTTCTTGAGTGCAGCGCAGCATCTCCATTCTCAGCACAACAGCAGACTCTCAGGTTTTGCATAGGTATGTGGGGTTTTCTTCTCTCAAATTGTACTGCAACTCTCACTGCACGCATCCAGCAGAGTTAGCAGCAGGGAGGGACAGATTGACACATGCTGACTGGATGTGGTGACTTTTCAGTACAAAATATAAGGGTTATTGTAGTGCATCAATGTGAGAGTCTTAGCCTGGAAGGGATATTTCATTGACATTGAACTGAAAAATAGGAACAGTATAATGGATCTTAAAATTGGCTGCACTGCTTCTGGATGCCTGTGTTGTGCAGTGTTCATGTGGAACTCCCTGTGCAGAGTAATGGGATGCGAACTTTTCTCAGCAGTATAACCTTTAAGGCAAATTCTAGCAGTCAAGCAGGAAATCAGAAGAATGGTACATTCAAGCTGCTTGTCTTTGTCCAGTGCTTATGGTAGGAGTTTGAATTCAAGGGTACGGACTGTGGAGAGATTTAGTCCTCGCACATGCCTTGACACACTCTAGTGGCTAAACTTTGTAGTGCCATTGAGGCAGTGAAGCCCAGGCGGTTGCGTTTCTTTTTCGTGCGAAGCAATAGTTAAGAGTGGATGAAAACTGAGGTAATCATTATTGAAAGTACGCCAACAGTTCCACAACTACTGCCTAAGCCCTGTTCTTCTGTAAAACTTGTGTTTCTTTTTATGTTCTAATGTCTAAAATACTGATTCAAGCATTTCACTTGTTCAGCATCTGGAGTTTTGAGCATCACACCCTGACCGAGTCATTGATATATGTCCACAGTATTTACACAATCTATCAAAGTCAATAAACATCACCTATCCCCAAGTCCTAGGCATTTATCCTTTAATGTGCATGGATACAGGTCTTTGGCAACCTCATCTTTTTAACCAACCATCATTAAATAGTAAATCAATAACCACATTAAAAGAGAAAAGTATTTATAGCGAAGCTCTAAAATCAGTGGTTTTGCTTATTGGACTAATCATAAATGATTCACTGTTTTGCCTTATGAGAAGACATAATGGAGCACTTGGCTGCCTTAATTCTCTCTCCCTTTTTCCCTTCATAGAGCTTCTCTTGTAGCAAAATCCCTCAGATAATATGGTAAAGTCTCTAAAGTTATGCTTTATCATCACATCAGTCATAAAGATAGCCCAGCCTGTGGTGAAGTGTTTTCTCCAGGATCAAGAACTTTCTGTTGCAATGCTTTTGGTTTGGCTGTGGGCTGCTATTGATCCTCTACTCATTGCTGTTGCACTGGGTTGCAGAAGGGTGGAGTAACCTTTTGTGTTTTACTGCAGATCACCCACTAACATGACTAAAGTCTGTCACTGAGCACAACTCAAAATTTCCCTTCCTCAGGAAATTTTGCTGCTTTGAAACTCCCATTTAGTTGCATCACAATGAAAGCAAAATCCCCATTCCCACAAAACAAAATAGTAGAAACATTTCATTCCGATTTAATATGTGAACTTATTGTTGTTGCTTACATAACCCAAGCAGATTGCATGTATCTAAGGCTCTGCCTGTTCCTTCATTCTTGTTATTCTCTATTTTAGGGACTCTCTATACTTTCTTTAGCTTAACGTGACCACAGTTTTCCTCTGTGTTAAACCTGTCTGCTAGGCAAGATCATGGTGGGGGGCTCTATGTACCCAAATTTCCCATTATCTCTCATTCTCTTTTAGCCAAGGATTTGTGCCTTTTTCCATCTGACATTCAAGCCATTGCCATGACATGGTGTGTTAGACTCGATTTTGCTCAGCCATTAAGCAGCTTCTGACTCTTTCTTTCTGGTTATCTGGATGTAGATAATTTCAGCTGGCCTTTGCTGCTTTGCCCCTGAAGCTCTTAATTATTTATTCCTTTAAGAACTTTTCTTTCTGTGGGTGCGTTACTCCAGTCATAGGAAGTCTGAATCTTCTGTCTAAATGCAATACTTCCATGAAAATACAACTTTTCCCCAACTCTCTGGAGATGCTTTGGATTTAAGAGTGAGTAGTTTTTAGGCTGGTGCAATTCATTCCTAAACATTGGAAAGATGCTGGCCGATAATTAGAGTTGAGGTGAACAAGTAAATCTCTCATTGAAGTCAATGGAAATACTGCCAGTTTACACTGGGAATGAGTTAGACCAGGGTTTTTTTGCATCCTCATTTTAACTGTCATCCTAAAATAGCATTGTCAGATGAGATACATCATAAATTTGTAGTTACATCCTAATAAATAGGTAATTATTAGATTATATGGTCAGATCACCTTTAGAGTGGGTTTTGGAACAGCATTTCCCATTCTCTGGAAGTTGGGGTATCTGGAGATCTGTGCCTCTGGATATCAGAGCTGAGAGGGCTTAAATTTGGGGGGCAACTCACTGCTTAGTGAGTTAAGGCAACTCTGTTCAACATATGTCTCATATATCCTAGGATTACAAATATTCCTTTACATTACCATCTGTCCATTTTTGATCTAGGCCCAAATCCAAGTCGTAAGGCAAAATAAGAGAACGATGGGTGAGTGAAAGTTTCAATCACTTGTATCTAATGAGGGTTGCTGGTCTCATATCTGGCCTTTTTAAAGCTGCAGCATGGAGATTATCTCTTGGCGTTTACTGATGCAGTAATCAGTGTTGATCTATTCAACTTTTGATAATTAATGTGCTTGATTTGTCTTTACATTTTAAACTACTATCAGCTCACTCTGGAATGTATTTTTGCCTCCACTTTATGCTCCCTTTATAAATAAATAAACATTTGTTATGGCATGTCTTAAAAGTCCCCTCAAGGGCTTCCTTGATGGGAGGGGTCTTTCTTTCTTTAGGACAGAAAGGGTCAGACTTGGGGCAGAGAAGTTAGGATCTAGGGAAGGCTAAAAAATAGGAATTGTTTCAGTGGACAAAATCAAGTAAATCTCAGCTGCCTTTGGGCAAGTTGTCTCAGCTACACTGAGGATTTACATCCTCTGGTGCAGTCAAACGGAGATGACTGTCTTGCACTCGGAGCCAGTTTGTATTCCAAAATAATGTAGCTCTTTTCACTGCCAGTTTATTAATGGAGATCAGTTGACAGATTCTTCCATCTGGTATTCCCAGACCGCACTTTGCAGCGCAGATTTTGCTAACTGTGTTATCTGTTATTTCTTTGCACAGTGAGAAATTAAGCTTCCTTCTTTCTACCCTTGCCCTGGACAGTGAAGAGCTTTTTTAAAACATCATCAAGTAGAGATATTTTGGGCTGTGATACTGTAAGCTTTGTTATGTGGCCATGGTTTCATCCTTTTACTTCAAGATACTGTTCCTAGGAGGCTTAATTCGGAAGTTTTAAGTAGTTCCTCTTTTTGATGAAACAGTTTAGTTGCCTTTATGTAAAAGGCAAGCTTATGTTAAAATTCATGCAATATATTGTTGAAGTACAGAGGGATTACAAGGGAAGCCAGTGTACTGCAATCTAAAAATTCTGTGAAGTGGCCCATTTATGTGTCCCATGACTGTAAAGTCACTGGATAGACAAACACATTATGCAGATAGAGAACCAGAGACAGAGGTTATGTGGTGCCCAAGGCCATTCAGTGAGTCAAAGCTGAGCCAGGGTGAAAGTTCCCATTTTAGTGTGCCTATTAATAACACCAGCACAGGCAAACTATATGAAAGAACTAAATCTGGGGGCTATGTGATGTCAGCATGGTCTGCAAGGCTGAAATATCATTTGTTTCAATCTAACCCTAAAATGGTGAAATTATTAGACATAAATATGACTAGTTGAATGCCTTATGTGAAGGGCTTCTCATATTAATGGTAATAATCTCTTTCCTTTTCCTCAGCTGAGGCCTTTTGTTTTTCCTTTGCACGCAGAGAAATGGTTCGTTTCAACCCTTTTACACCTTCAGGTTTTGTGGACAGCCAAATACTGTGTCTGGCATCAAGAACAACATAGTCACAGCATGATCGATTTAGGGATAAATGCAAGACAATGTTGATGAGAGTCATTTCTAGACGCCTTTGCTAATGATTCTCCTTACGATTGCTGGCCTGACCATGATACGTAGTAAAGTCAATCAGGAATCGGCAAGATTAAAGAAGGGTTGACAGGTTTGATGGGGAAGGTTAAGGAGTCTATTGCAGCTGTGGTTTAACTGGAGCCAGTGTCTAGAAGGCCAAAAGACAGTACCTGTCTTGCAGACTACAAAGCGTGGTCACTGGAATTTGTGAAATGTTAAGGACAGTGGTTTGTTTCCCCAACTAGTTTTAAGAAAAATTATTGAGTGATTCAAGTCAGTCTTTCTATGGGTAACATATGAAAGCATCCAGCTTACCTGTTTCAACAATTTTACTTACTTTTTGGCAACAGATTAGATATTTTAAATGCCAGAAGTCTCCTTTTTTCAACCAAAGGGTTTACTTCTTTTCAGTGCAGGTAAGGTAAAATTAACCAGTGACTGCAGTTGATCTGTTTCTTGTAGCCATGGTTTTATGTATCCTCAGACTTGGAATCATAGAATAGTTAGGGTTGGAAAGGACCTTAAGATCATCCAGTTCCAACCCCCCTGCCATGGGCAGGGACCCC
>JANRGW010041320.1:20511-35275 GCA_024733675.1 Psilopsiagon aymara | reverse complement strand
GGAAAGGACCTTAAGATCATCCAGTTCCAACCCCCCTGCCATGGGCAGGGACCCCACGCATTAAACCATGTCATCTTTAAGTAGATCCTCTTGATACGTTGTATTCCCTGTTGCTGCTGGGAGAGCTCACTGACTTAGAATCTCAAGATACTTTAAATACTTGAATATTATGGAATTTGCAGTGACAGGTTCTAGTTTTAGGGATGGAATTTCAGTCATAAATTTTGTCAGGACATCTTCCAGAAGTTAGTCTGAAAAGAGCAGCCATCCATTTCTAAAGATTGATTGCAACAGAAACGCTTATTTCTGTTGAAGGCAACTTAGAACCTTGTGTTTATTGGTACCACCACCTGTGAAAAGTCCTCTGAAGTACACAAACGTACTGTAATGTCTATGGCAGTTGTGGAATCTACATGGGAACTGAGTTATGATATTCTGCTATGTTTTTGACTAAAATTTTAGCCTTGGTGCTGAGGTCTGTTGCTTTGGTGTTAAACAGACAGCTCAGTCTGGATCTATACTACTGTATCTGTCTGTCATCCATGTCACATTCAGTCTCAATTTCTTTGGGGGAAAAAGGAATTAGGTCTCATGCTGTCTTTCCCTCCCTACACAGTGAGGGCAGCCTGTTGGCCTGCCAGGTCAACTTGGGTTTTGTGCAAAAGAGGAAAAATCTTAACATGAAAATACCTTTTTTATACTTGTTTGCACGTGAAATACCTTCAGTATACCCTAACCTGGGCTGCCTCCTAACAGAGTTCCTGGATTCTGCAGAATATCAACACAAACCATGTTTGCTCCATTCAGTCTTCTCTAACTCAAAGTCTAGTTTCGTTCTTGTGACTGAAAGAGGCTGATGTTATCACATCAGTGTTATCTGAGTCTTTGTACAGAGATACAAGTGATGTCAACAGGAACAACATCTGCTAGAATAAATTATAGCACATATCCATTCATCTGTGCTTTACATCCAGGAGATGATTCTTATCTTGCTTATATTAACATGTATGACAGTGACCTAGAAAATAGTCCAGAAGCCAGGAGTGTTGCAGCAACTTGCAAAAATATAACAGTGCTTTTGGCAATTGATCCTGCTCCATCTTACAAAAAGAGATAGTTAGGGTTCTTGCTCCCATCTCACTGATTCAAGGTATTCTCCTAGTTCTAGTTGCTGTGTTTGATTTGTATCTGTTTGTTCTTGTGCCAACATTGTCATACATCTTAAATAATTAATTTCTCTGATGGTATCTTTACTAATAGCACTCGTCTCCCTGGCTGTTGTTGTGTGAAGTATGGATCTTTCTGTATTGTGAGTGACAAGAAATATAGAATATTCCAAATAGGGTCTCACCCATACCTATAGGATGCCATCATTGCTATACTGTCTCTATTGTCTTTATCTTTAGTGGCTTACTGTAAAATGGGTTTGTCTTTCTCTCAGCTGTATCACATTGGGAGGAAGCAGCTATGTGTTGCTTGTATACCTTTGTCTTCCCACACTCCTCCCAGGATGTCCTGGTACACCTCCATTCCTGTCAAGCCAAGCCGGTGCCTGCCTCCTTGCACTCAGGCCCGCAGCTTGCCATTCACTGCTGTTCCGTCATTTGCTTATTCCTGCCTCCAATGAGCCTTAAATTTCTACTACATTTCCTCTTGTTTCTGTTACTCTGTGATATTCCTCCTCTAAACTGATGCTGCCTCCCAGCATACTGCCAGCAAAATTTGTCTGTTTGTTGCTTCAGAGGTGAAGAGAATAGATCTGGCCAATTGTCATGGCTGTGCCCATAGAATCATAGAATAGTTAGGGTTGGAAAGGACCTTAAGATCATCTAGTTCCAACCCCCCTGCCATGGGCAGGGACACCTCCCACTAAACCACATCACCCAAGGCTGTGCCTATGCACAGTAACTTACTGTAACTTCAGAGTGTGTCTGAGGATGTCATTAAAATCAGGGGACCTACTTCTGTGATTGTTTAACTGAAGGAATAATTTTGGGGTTGACTCATGTTATAACTCTAGACCAAGTTCTACTCTAAGTCAGCATGAGTTCCACTTTAGCCATTGCCCTTATTGATATCCATTAGCCCTTTATATATAGCTGTCTCTAGGCAAGGACCATCAAGTATGAGTTATGGAGTGCCTGGCATCATAGCTGCTGCTGAATAATAAATTAGTACATTTATAGAGTCAGTTTTTCTTTGGTATCCTGTGTGTGGCTGGGTTAATGTATATGCACAAAACCAACAAGAAAGTGTATTAACATAGCATGGGTGTATCCTCAGTTGGGAACATGTGGACAGTTGCTGATGCCTATGGTCTATATTCCTCCTCTAGCCAAGATTTGGTTTTCAACTTCCAGAGAGCTCCTATGTGTAACAGTTTGGTTTAAGAATAAAAAGTTAAATAGCCTTGATGACATCTGCTTTTTTATTATTCAGATTAATTCATTTCTGCACATACTGTGAAACAACATCATTGTCTTTCTAATAGTTTTCATCAATGGCACAATTTAGTATGACAGTTTCTAAAAGGAGCCCAAGCAAGCACCACTTGAATGGTACCACTGATCTGTACAGGTATATCACTGGGGTGGGGTTTCTCTCACTCAGCTCCCAAAACATGCAGCTCTGCACAGACCTGTCTTGTCAGTAGAACTTCCTTTAATCAATTTCCGTTTGTTCTGAGAGTAACTTCTTTTGAGAGAGAGCAGTCCGGGGTCTAGATTTACATGCGTCTTACCTAGTGTCATGTAACTTGTCTAATGACGTATCAGTTCCTCTGTTAACCGTGAACAGTCACATGCTTGGCTAACTTTTAATAAAGCACATCCAGCTATAATAATTCCTTTCTTCCTGTAGTCTCTGGGAAATGTGTTTGGTCTCAAGGTTTGCAGCAAGCTGAGTGTTAGCCTTTGGAATGGAGTTTAGGATTAAAGGATTGATTTCTATTTCCCATTCGGCTAATTTATCATCAGTGGAACTGAGGCAGAGATTCACCACTGAAGCCAGACTCAGAGGTTAGTTTTATGTTCAGAAGCACCATAGGCATTGTCAAAGAAATTGTCTCAAAATTTGCTTTCAGAAGCAAAACCACCACTTTCAGAGCCTGATCCTAAATCTGTTGATAGCAGTTGAAGTTTCCTCTTCTTGCTCCTACTGCTCTGAGTTGCAAGTCATTATATACTGCATGGCTTTGTCTTTTCTTTCCTTTCTTTGCATATCAACCTCAGAACTTTCCCCATACTGAAAATTAAGCCTTAAAGACCTTCAGTCCACTCGTGCACATACAGCATTTCTCCCATCCTTCCAACTGGTTTTCTAAAACACTCGAGAAATATTTGCAAGCTAGAAAATGAACAAGAAACTCTCACATCGAAAAGACGGAGTTAGTAAGTTCCTCAAATACTCTTTCAAAGACTGTGGTAACTTTTGTTTCTGCTGCAGTCTGTAATGTCTAAGCATTTTGCTAGGAAATATTGGGGGCTACCACTGTACTGTATGCTCTTGTCCATTCTGGCAGCAGACACAGGTGGATTTTATTGCTTATTCTATTTAAAGGCTTGCCTAGCTCTAGCACAAAGTCAGGTTTTCTAAACACTCTCCTAACAGAACAACAGACACAGAGTTGCAGTCAGATAGTTGGGTGATGTACATTTAGCCCTCAGGGGAATTCTCTGCAATCATCATATTACTGAACATGAAAGGATAAGGCATAAGGTAATTCCAGTTTCTGTAAAAAGCCTGAAGTACAGGAAGAGACCAAAAGAAGCTCTTTTCCACTTTCTGTCACCAGAGATTCCCAGGATTTGGTTTGTATATTCATTAGACATGAACTGTGTTTGTCTCCCGGCAGTAGTATGTATAAGTAATATATCTCTGAGGATGTTCAACAATTCTTACAAGTATTTCAATAAACCAGTATGTCCTTTGAAACTGGAATGTCAGTATCCTTGCAGAGCTTACTGGGTGAGCATATAGAAAAGAACTTCATGATAAAACCTATTCATTTTTAGTACAGCTCGCTCTGCTGCATTGGTTTCATGCTGTATATGTCTTTGTAGTGTTAGCGCACTGCTATGTGGCAGCTTAGAGGTATTATAGCAGAGCTGGCACACCAGCCCAGAGAGCTCTGTGTGTATCAGAGTAAATCAGCACTAGCAGGTCTTTTTTATAATGCTTCCATCTACCGTACATACACCCATCCCCTGGTTTGTTTGCTGAGCTAAAGAATAAGAATAACAATATACCTAAATTAGGGGGGATCAAGCAATAGAAATATCCACAGTTTCAATCAGGATTACAAATTACAGACCTCCAAAAGATGCTAAAATGTAAGGAAAAACCCCGACCCCTGGAACTGATCAAAATTAGTGGCAGTCATTGATTTTTAGAACCCACAAAGAGAACGGTGAGTATAAATGTGTTACTTACAAGTGCTGAGGATTTTAGGGAATGAAAATGGAGACCAGGAGCTGGAGACTGCCTGCCATGCCAGCAGTGTTGATTTGGAAGCGATGGACACAAATAAGCGTTCAGCAAAGCTTAAAAAGCTGTGATGCAAGGCTAGCCAAAAGTGTCCATGTCCTTACCGTGCTGTGGCTGGCAGGCAATCCGTGTCTGGGAGCCTTCGGTCCCTCTAATCAGGCTCCGGGGATTTTGTTTGCAAGAGAGATTGTCCTTTAAGTGATCAGTGCAGGAAAACAGAGAAATAAAGAGAAATGAGCAAATTGTACAAGGCAAATAGCTGCAGGTCTTTAGCATGCTCCCTGCGTTTTCCTGAGCTGCATCTGCAGTAGAGAAAATATCCCAAAAATAGCTCAGGCTGCCAATGACTTGCTGAAACCTGAGAAAGAATTGCTGAATTTAAAGATCTGGGTTGCTGTGGGTGTATGATTAAAGTGAGAAATCGCTGGCAGGAAGAACCTAAGATGAAACCACATGCTTAAGGAGTAACTTGTGAGTTCACTGGTATCAGAACATGAGCTGACCTCCGATTTCCCCCTCCTCCACCCAATGCCAGTTAACCCTCCAGAGTTCAGCATGGAAGAAAGTTCTGCAAGAACAGGAAGAGGAAGTATGACCACAGAAAGTTCTTTTCCACTGTTATGTTTGTGATGTAGTGACAATATTTTATGGAGTGACCTTTACCTAAATTTCAAAGCAGGTGGGAAAGGTGATGTTTTCCAGAGGTCTTGGAAACTGTTCTTACTTCTGGAAAGCCCAGTCTTGTGTAGGGTATATGTTAAATACCCAATTTAAGCTGTTTGTGGAAGGGAACTCGTAAGATTTTGAGGAAGGATAGCATAACATGTGAGGAAATGTTCTCACTTAAGGACAAAATATCAGAAATTGACAAGAGTATATGGCACAGCCTTGGAGGACACTTGTTTGCGCTGTGCCCAGAATGCGTTATGGTACCTTGAGGACTGCTCCAGGTTGTTCTGGTCTGTAAGTGTCCGCTATGGATTCGTTGTGCTTACATGGATCACTAGAGCATAGCATACTTTGGCCCAGTCCTCAGCTTGCTCTCTGACACTTTTTACTTCCCTGATTTAGAAGAAAACAAGAAGCAGTTGGCACAAAGTTGGTACATTGGCTTGACATCAGTTAAGTTTCCCAAGTAGCACCAAAAGCAATCCTTAGTAACCTATTTAGATCAGTATTAAAGCTGCAAAGCATGGACTAAGAGCTAGTCCCCAGTTTTCTTTGTATTAACACTGAAAAGGGAAAAAGCTTCAGTACTCTTAACTGGGTTGGATTCAAGCCACATGGGACTGGGTTATGAGAGGCTGCTGCTTTGGAAAACAGTTGCGCATCTGTGAAAGAAGCTGGATATTGCCCTTACTTCAGAATGTGCTTCTGTTTTAACATCGTTTTTGTAAGATATGCCAGACAAAAATGGTGCCATAGGCAGAACAAAATACTTGATGTGCTTCAACCATACTGGGGTGTAATCACTTGGTCATTCTGATAGGACTGTCCACTTTCTGTGGTGAAGCTGTACTTGTGCATGAACTTTGAGGATTCTACCTTGCAGATCTGTATGTGTGGGAATGCATTTACTATATACCAGTTGCTGTACTTTCACAGAGTGACATTCCCTGGGGCTAAGAAGCTAAGTGTTTGTCCTATGAAAATGAACAGACGTTTAAGTTGTGCATGATCAGGGGCAGCTGAAGATGCCTCACTGTGAGCTTCCCTTTTGTTGATGCTTTGAAGAAAAAGGCCCATTGTCAGGTCTTCTGGTCTGTCTACAGTTCTAATTGTTCTGATCCTAAGTATTGTTCTAGGAACTGGAAGAGCAGACAATCCCTGAGGTAGGCTGATCATTTGATTTATATTTATACCCCAGCAGGCACTTTCTGAAGAACTTCTCCTGACCAAAAGGAAATTTAGAGTATTATAAATTATGGCCTAAATAATTCTGACTGTTGTTGCAGCATTCACTCTCAGACAGAAAGCAGTAAGCACTTTGGTAGATCTGGCATTATTACATATTATCTCATCAATTTCATGGTAACCTCAAGGAGTCTGATTACTAATCTCCAAAAGACTCCTAATGCAAACCTTTGTTCCTGCCTTTGAAGCACCAAGTGATAATAGAAAAGACTGTAGACACCTTTTTTGTAAGTTAATAAAACCTAAAGCCAGTAATCATGACAGTGGGTAATTCATCATGTATGGTACACTGCTAGTGATATATGAGAGCAAGACTATCATTAGAGGCTAGTGTCTGTGTGTTAGCAGATGCATTAAAAAATGAGAGGTTTTTTTCCCCACAAATGAGGTCATTAATTCAAACACTCTTTTTGTCTCTCCTTGTTATGAAGAGGTTGCTAATGCAACACAATAAAGCAGTGCCACATCTCAAACAATTGGGAACTTAGTATTCTGAACCATTCTCTCTTTGTTCTGTTCTCTCTTTGTTGCATTTCAATAGCACTGAGAGTCAAGATCATAAATTATATATATGAGATAATGCACTTTTTTGTATTTTTTTAACTTACGTATAACATAGGGCAAAAGTGAAAAGAAAAGAGCATGCCAGAATTGTGAGCAGAGAACAGATGGGTGGTTTGGCATGGAAACAAAGATGTTAGTGTACAGTCATCGTTCTTATAGCAAAGCACTAACACTTATGGTGCCTATCAAATAGATGTATGGAGAAAGTGCATCTTCCACTAAGCATCATGATTTATATTGTGATACCTCTAAATTATCTAATGCACTCCTGAGAGCTAAATGTTTGTATGCTCTTGTTCTTCTTCAGGCATTTCTTTCATGTCATATGGCTCGAATTTTGCCTGAGCACCCAGTGTAAGCACACTACTGGCTTTCATCTTTGTCCCCTGGACAAAAGGGGAGAAGTACTCAAAACTAGTGCTATCCCACCAGGGCTGGCTTAGCTGTGTAGCCTGTAAATGGTTTGCCATTGTGCACATCAGGATTTGAATTTCAGCATCCAGTACTGTTTGAGAATCCTTGTTTGTAGATGGTGGTTGATCTGGAGAAATGAAGTCATATCCCTTCCAGTGCAGTCAAGTCACTAATGTGGCTGCAAATGAGAATTCCATTACAGAAACTTGTTCAGCAGAATAAACCGGGAATGCAGGTGAGTGTTTTACACACTTCACTGGGCAGGATGCCACCAGCTTTGCCTCTTAGAAAGTCTCATGTTCAGGGAGCTCTTTGGATCAGAACTTCAAAATAATGTCTGGCACATGTAGATCACTGAAGTAGGAACATTTCCGGTGGTTTGACAGATAATGATCTTTTGGGGACAATGCCAGAGTTGGTGCAAAAATGACATTTTGCATTATTGTGACTGTGACCATGTTTTGAAGCAAACAGCCTCAAATGCCAGTCCTGGTAAGACCGGTGGGTAGAGAAAGAGCGCAGTCCCTCACACTGCAGTATGAAAACATTAAGGATGAGCTTACCTGAAGTAACTTGGGGTGAAGGAAAAAGACCAAACCTCATGGGAGATCTTTCTGAAGTTAAAGCAAGCTGATCATTAAATTAATATGATACTTTGGCTAATTGGTTTGAGAAAATCCCTGTTTTCATATCATGAGGGATCATTGACTAAGTCTTGGTCCCACTGAAATCAATAGGAAAACTGCTGGATTTTACTATGTTATCACCAAATCAACACCCAAATATTTTTACTGAAGCTTAATAATGTGGGGTTAAGCTGGATTTATTGAATCAAAACAACTGGGAGTTCCTTGGGGTGTTTAAAAGTTTTCCCCTATTTTGTTTAAGGGTATCAAATCAACCTTCTTCTGTGGTGCGTTTCATGTAATATGTCCCTAGATGCTTTGCTTGATATTAAGTGACAAGTCAAACCAGTAGTTTGGAAAATGCCAATCTAAAAGCCTGAAGATTAGGTCCACTGGATCTTAGGATATCTGTTGCTCAGTATTATGTGGTAAATAACTTCTGGTTGGAATGCCGGGGTTCTCTGAGTGTGCATTATTTTTAATGCGGATATTTTTTGCCTTCTGCTGTGTCTTCAGAGGCATCACTATTGCACAGGGCATATCATTAGTGTTAGTGCCTTGAAGAATGTGTCTAGCTGGATTGTCTCAACAGGAAGGGCCTGGGTTTAATAGCAGAAGGCATCCTGAGGCTAATGGCCTTGACTACTGCAACTACCTTTTCCCTGTTCCAGTGCAGCGGTCCGTGCTATTTATCTAGTGTGCAGAACTGTGCAAAATACCTCATTATATGGCAGGAACCTGGAAAGCGTGGTCCTGCACCTCACAAGTGATTCACACAGGCTTGCTACAGTACATGTCTCCCATTCTAGCTATGGCTTATGGGGCTGAGACATTTGCTGTTACCTACCTGAAGCTCTCCACTCTTATTTTCTCTTCTATTTTTTGCCTTTCTGCCCTGCTGTCTGGGACATTCTCCTTTGTGATTAAAACCCACTTTTAATCCCCATCTCCTTGCCAAGAGGAGTGTTGCCCTGTGTTTTGGCTTTCTTCTTTAGTCGGAAGCCTGTTGTTAGGATGAGTAAGTCTCATCCTGTAGAACTACAGGAAAGATGCCAGTATAATAGGAACTGTTTGTAAAATGGATTTTCTTCTCCAGAGGACTGACTGGAAGATTTTGTGAGATCCCTGTAAAGGTTCTGTAACAATCAGTGAAAAAGTAAATAAAGCCCCCAAAACCAGAGGAAGAGCCCTCTGGGCATTGAGTTTCTCATCAGTTGCCACTGCAGATTCCACAACTGCTTTTGGCACTATTTCAGAAAGTCTAACTCTGTGCTGTGCTTTGTCTGATTAATGACTAGTTGCAGAGATTTCCTCTGGTGTTCCTCACATGAGACATAAAGCATTATCAATTGCCTCAGCAGTGTCTGGGAGCAGGGTATGTCAAGGATATAGTTTGCTTCCTTGAGTTTATAACGGCACATCTTACTGTACTCCTTGCCCTAAGGAACTAATTTGATACATTCTGCATCTGCTTAGCCTGAGCATTGCAGGTTCACTTTAGGAATTTAATATAGTAAGAAATTGCTATTAACAACCACCAAACACACTATTATTCCCATGCTACGCAGCATTCGATTTGGCCTTACAATAGTATAAACCAGGATACTTCAAAGCAACTGACTCCTGGGCTAACATCTCCATTACCAGAAGTTTCACTCCAGATGCTGGGGGAAACAGTGAGCAAGAAGATCCCAGTTCAGCACTGTACAGCTGTAAATCCAAATAATTCTTTCTAACCTTAGACATTTCACATGAGTGCAGAAGTTGAGTTAGATTAACTGTCATATCCTTTTGTGAGATGAGTTTCACAGTGACAAAAAGGAAAGCTACTTTGTCTCATAGCTGTGATTAGCCCAGTTTCTAAATGCATGGACTCCTGTGAAAAGAATTTGGGCTTGCTTTATTGTTGGACTCCATTTATTCTGTGTACAAATCAGGAGAGGTTCCTTTGAAAACCCGCTGCAGCCTGCAGCCCATCAGTGTCATTCTGTCCAATATGTTCACATATTGGAAGATTTGCTATTGCAGTTGCTGCACTGCCTTTCCCTTCTCTGGTCATCATTATCTGTCTCCAGTGCAGTGATTCTGTTTAAGATGGCTTTGAGGTTCCTCTTGCTTAAACATACTTTTATATCTCTGCTGCCTGCAGTCAGACTATCTAAATATCCTGGGAAAGGATGCATAACTAAATAGTCTCACATTAGTCCTTTGAGGTAGGATACTGATTTTATAATAGAGAAGAAATGCAGTAGAGAAGTTAAATGACTTGTCAAGAGCTGCTCAGGAAGAATATATCAGGATCCTGACTGGAGCCCAAGCATGTGGGGGTTTTTCAGTCTATAGCTGATTTGTGGTGCATTTGGATGCTGGGAAAATTTGGAAGTGTCCAAAACCAGGTAAAAACCAATGCAAACAAAGAGGAATAAAATACAATGTCAGGAAACTTTCACAGTGTGTGCCATCATCCCCTTTGCCTTAGAGACTTGTTGCTACCTCTTGTGTCCCTCAGGGCTATTTGGTCTGTTTTCTCCATGGCAGTAGTACTTTTATCAGCTAACGGGTTTTTTCCTATGAGTGAAGATGTCAAACAACTTCTGTGGCTACATGTACTCCTGAAATTTTCTATTTCCTGGTTTAGATAGTACTGTCTGTAGGAAACATTGTGTTCATTAATACCTTGAATCAGGAAAGCACAGAAGCATACCAGTGATGGTAAGTTTGCATTGCAGTAGGATTGTATTTAACCATTCTTTGATTAAGTGTAATTTTCAGATCTGAGGCACTTCAGCACTGTTCTGAGGTACCTTCAGTACCGGGGCTTTCTCCTCTCTCCCTGCATACACCAACTTCGGATTTCCAGAGGCAGGATTTTGCAATAGCTGAATCGAGGTCTAACCGGCTAAGATAGTCCTTCCATTCCTGTCCAAAGAGCCTGCCAGTTCCAACGCCACGTTATCTGATGTGTAAACTGGCCAGCAGGGCTCTGTAAAATTATTCTTTTCCTTCAACAGTTTAATCCCTTGGTCTTTTCTCAAGAAAAATTCTCCTGGCCACAATCGGAATTTAGCCTGAGGCCTGCAGAATCCTACCCAAGATGTAACCGTGCTGTTTGACAATTATTGGTTATAGCACATAGAAAAGTTATCCAGTGTGAATCCCTGGTGGATCCACTCCCGACCTTTCAGCAAGTTGGGTGCGGTCAAGAAGCTGATCATTTCAGAAAGTGTTGCTGTTAATATGAAGGGAAATAATTTGATGGTATTTTGAGCCTATCCCATTGGTTAATTCAAAAGAGAAACCCCAGAGTAATATTTAAAAGCGGTTGCACATAATCGGCCTCGAAGACTGTGCTACAGGATTCCTGTGTTATGGCTAATGGAAAAGAGTATTTGTTTGGATAAATAGAAGTGAAGGTTTTACTCTACTGATTTGTTCCATGTAATGCATTTTTCCACTACCGCACCATGCTTCTCAGTGGTGTCACTTAGAAACCCCTCCCAAGGTTTTTGTTTATGGGGAAAAGGTTAGTGGAAATGCTTTGAATTTAATGTGAAGTTCTCAGCAGATGCAAAGCAGCAGATTACTGTAAAATGAAATGTCAGTTGTCCCTGAGGCAGATACATCGCCATGCCTTTGCCCCTTGTATGTCTGTTTAATGTTTGCTAATCGATGATCAAGTTTGCTGTCCTGTTGGGGCAGTACAAAAGCCTGCTCAAATACACAAGCTCTAGATTTTCTAGTGCAAATGCACTGTTCCTGGTAGCGATGCCCCATCCACTTGGGCTGTGTACAAAGATGTTGAGAAAGAGGAGGGGAAGAAGGACACGTAGGTAGGTGTGGCCATCCTGAGTCCCCAGCCTATGCATGCTACACCCTGTGGGGGTCTAATTCATCTGGGAGAGAAGCAGGGAGTCAAGTGCATCTTGCTGATGTCTTCCTCTCAGTGTTTCCTCAGCACAACTAAATTCACATGACAGCAGTGATCTTTTGTTGGGTCTTCAGGGAGTATACTGTGTAAAATACAAGTTTCTTTGCCTTTTGAAGTGTGTTTCTGTTGATGTCTGACCTTTCCTTTGCTATGACTTTCCAATCTGCATCATTCCAAAGACCGCTTTGGTCTTACAAGTAGCTGAAAAGGGTCCCTTAGCCCAGGAGCTGCCAGCAGCTCACCTTCCTTCTTCTGGCAGCATTTCTGATGCTTCCCCTGACATGGGGCTTTCTTTTTCTTTCTTGTTTTAAAAAAAAAGTTGTGTTTATTTATTTTTTTGCAAACATGGAAGCCATTTAATCAGAATATTTAATTATGTTTCCCCTCAGTTTAGGTCTGGAGCCAGTTTGGGTTTGTTTTAATTTGAACAAGATTTTCTAAATGAAGCCTTTTTTTCAGTGGCTTTCAACTCAATTACAGATCAGAATCATAACTTCTGTTCAGGGCAGGCATTCAGAGAAGTTTGTAAGTCTGTGTGCAACTCACAGTGACTCCAGTGGTGCTGTTCAGGGCACTATAGTGATGAGCATGTACGTTGATGCCTTCCTAGCCCCAGCCTGAGTATCAACACAGGGCTTGGGAATGTAAATGTGTCAAAGAAACAAAATTATAACTAATTAGTTTATAAGTGACCTTAAAATTATTGATTTACTTTCTAATTTCAATGAATATTATTTTATTGGCATCTTAATTCCCATGTGGATTGAGTTAACTGAGAGTGATTAGAAGTTACAGGGGGAACATGTCAAGAGGCAGAATGGGTCAGGATGGGTCAGGCTTCACGAGTGTGTTATCTAGTGTGGTTGGATTTATAGTCCCAGCCTTGAACTGGGATGTGCTTTGTACATGTAGGACTAGGAAAACCAAGAAGGTATTACCTACATCTTTGGAAGCACGTAGAGCTTCAGTTCTCTGGCACCAGTCTGTTTTATGGGGCAACTTGCACCGAGTAAGCAAAGGGCTGGAGCCAGATTCCCTGATGTCTAATGAAGCAAAATTAGTCAGGGGTATATATACATATATCTATCTTTATGAAGCAGATGTTTAACTTTCATCCTCACAAACAAGTACCCAATTTTGCTGTTTCTCCTGAGCTAGGAGAAACACAACCTGTGTAGAAACTTTACCGAATAAGAGCTTTAAAATGCAGTTTAAAGCACAGATGTGGCAAACAGTGTAAGGCAACCTGTGTTCTGGGAAAAGCCTGCCTCAATCTTGTGCGCTGGTTTCAGTTGCTAGAGGGCAGCATTGCATAGACAACGAGTCTGGCACCCTCAGGCTGTAAGCATCCCATCCCTGAGTTTAACTGTGGTACTCTGATGGATACCGGTGGTTTCTCAGTTCTGTGGTCAGGGTTTAATTAAAAAAGCTATTTCTCCTTTGATTGCTGACTCTGCGATGTTGTCGTTCACGTATCTACATTTCCCCTGTTTCTTTTTGGCTCATCATAAATGCTTAAGAGACAGTTGCCTTGCTCACTATTCTTGCAACAGCTAACACAAAGAAAGAAATTATGAGATTTTAGGAACATTTGCCTAATGTCTTTTATTTTCCACCTGAAAATCACGTACAATTAATTAATTTTCATGCTTCCCCAGTAGATGGCATCTGCAAAATGTTGATGTATTGGCCTCTGGGCCAGAGAACAGTAAGGCATAAAGTTTGCAATGAATTATTTATTTCTTAGTTATAGGCGTTGCTTTGCATCTGTCTCAGAAGGGTGTGCCTCTGCTTTATGTGGCTCCTCTTTGGATATTCCTTGTTTTCCTAATTCAATGCCTGTTGTACATGCACTTTAACACTGAATATAGAATCAGTTTTGTTGACAGTCCTCATGAACAATAAAGCAGTAGAACAATACTTACAATAAATTTTCATTTCAAATTCTTGTACAAGCCAATTTTCAATTATAAACAATTATAAAGTGGAAAGATTTGAAATTCCTTTAGTTTCACTAAGATTATTGAGCTTTTTATGGCTAGATAGAACTTTTTGTGGCATAGAAGGGTCATGGTTTTCAGCTGACAAGAAGTCAGCATAAGAAAACCAGTCTTTTCAAATATGGCAACTGGTCTGGGGATGCTTTATGGGACATCTTTATCAGGCATCTGTAAACTAAGAACATCTCCAAATTGGGATCTCCTTGTGAATATTTGACTATAGTTGCTCTGGATACTGCTGCTTTCAGCCTCCTGTGGAGATTTATTTTGGTGGTTGTTCATTTTACACATTTCATAGAAATAGGCAGAAGCATCTGCAGGGCTGCCCTGAGCTCTCCTCAGCTCTCGGACACGCTCCCTGTGTCTGGGAGGGGCTGGACTTCACATTCCAGCCCTGACCCTGACCGTGCACTTTGCACTGAGAAGCTGTCGGCGAGCTGGATGTTGAACTGGATGTGAGCGATTGCTTTGCAGAGTTTATTTTGCCAGACAAACCACACTTCATAGGAGAATCCTCCCTGTCTTTGTAGGGAAACTCACTTGTAAACTGGTGTGAATCTAAGAGAAGATACCAACGGTAACATCAGTCACAAAGTTTCTTCCATGTTCCCCCAGATGCTATCCCTGCAGCTCTTAAGCTCTAATGAAGCCCTTCAAGATGTGTGAGGCCAGGGTTATGTCTTTAAATTCCTCTGCTGCTTGCTGGCCTTGATGGCACCCTTTTTCCTTAGAGCCTGATGTTCAAGTAGCATTTCTTTCCTGCATGGTCAAAGATGGTCCCTCACCCTACCTGGCTGCTCCCCCCCTCCCCCGCCCCTGAACCTGCTTTTTAC
>JANRGW010041320.1:0-20411 GCA_024733675.1 Psilopsiagon aymara | reverse complement strand
CTCAAAGGACTCTGTGGTGGGAGTGCAAAGAGGGAGAGCAATGCAGGTGGCAGCGTTGCAAGGAGTACCTTCTGCAGAAGAGGTCCAGCAGCATCTTGCAGTCCTGGCTATTTTTGTGTGGGAGCAGAGGCCAAGCGTGCGTGCTGCCTAAATGACATTACTTAGGTGTAGTAGATACTGAGTGAATGTCACTACTTAGGCATTGTAGATATTAAAGCTGATGCTAATTTCTTGGACTTGCTTTAAAAAAAAAAAGTATTTAACCATTTTAAATTAAGTTACAAAACCAAGACCACCTTCTAGAGAAGTGCAAAATAGCATCATACTGTTGAAACCAATGGGATGAACTGGCTTACAACAGCAACAAATATGCTCCAACTGGCCTCTTGTGTTTTGCCAGTCATGTCTGCTAATAAAAGTAACAGCTTGTAATTTCAAAAGTCTTGGTTTTGGAAAAGCTGAATTAAGGAATTACTCTGTATTTAATGAAATGGGATGGATGGAAAGTCAGAAGTTCAGTAGGTGTCAAAGCTGTGACAGTTTATTTGCTGAAAGATCAATGAACTCCACAGGAACCAGAATCTGCTGACACCCACTATGGACAGTCCCAGTGAAGGAGCCATGGGACTGGTATTGTCTATCCTGCTGATGGGGTTCTGAGACAACCACCTGAGCCTCTCCTGCCACCTGCAGCAGCTCCTTCTACACCCAGCAACAGCCTTTCCATTTCCTACAGTGGGAGATCAAACAGGTTTTTGGTACCTCCCGGTTCTCGCTGGCTGGAATAACCTTCTCTAGGGAAGGTCACCCCATCACTGCCTGTTATGTGGTATCTTCCTCTTCTCCCCATACCTGCCATAAACCAACTTATGTTGGCAAGAGAGCTCTGGAGGAAGTACTGCACGGTTCCAATGTCCAACGAGTTTCTGCAGGGGTGAGCAGCAGACTTCAGTCTCTACAGGCTGGCAGTCTGCTTCCTTTCACCAGTGATACAATCAGTTCATTTTTTAACTCTATGCCTTTATTTGCAGGCTCTCGGTATGAAATTTCTTTTGGTTGTTTGTCTAGTTTTTAATTTCACAACTAAAGAACAAAAAACACTTTTAGACCTTCTTTTAAAAACCTTCTCTTTTTTTTGACTTCTGGGAAGTAAAAAGCAGCCAAAGACACACAGTACTGAATAAGTCCAATTATACTGCATTCTTGTGGTTAAGTAAGACACAGAGCAACTAAAACAAACTAACATAAACAGGGAAAGCCAAATTAAATACTTACATTTGTATAGTGCAAGAGGATCCTGGGCTCAGGAATGTAATTCAATCTTTATTTATTTTTTAAGTTGGCAAAGCATAAAATAGTTGTGGATCTTTGCAATGTAACTCGAAGGTAGTGGAATACTTTTTGACTAAGGAGTCAGCTAATACGGGGTTGTAAGGGACTAAGTGTTTGCTCAGCATGCAAGAGAGCTTTGACAAATCTAAAGAAAGGATCATAGAGTCAGTCATGGCTCTTCATAATGCAAAAGCAAATTATCAAATGGATACCTGACACCAAACGGGGAGAGAGAATTTGAGTGTCTAATCGACACATGCACAATCTGTTTAACATTGGAAGTGTGAAGTTCTACTTGAGGCAAAAATGATTGTGGTATGTAAGGAATGCAGATGTTTATCTATATATCATTGCCAGTGGGCCTTCTCACAGTCCTCCTAATAACTGTGCTGCAAAAAGAGCTTTTGGACTTTTCCAAAACAAATCTGACCTTCCCATCACTCCCACTTCAATGGGCTTTGTACAAAAGGAGACCTGTGAAAAAGTAGCTGCAGCACAATATGGATGTTAGGAATTGGCTGCAGCACATTATTTTATAGCTGAAGATTGGGGGAGGAAGATTTCATTTATAGGTAATACAATTCACTCACAAATTATTCACACTAGGCCACTAATTCCTGCACTGCTTCTGAGTCTGCCAGCATTGTATCAGGTGCTGGCAACTGGTCCCCGGAGCACGGACACATGGAATGCCTGTTTCCTGCTGGTAGGTTGACTTGAAGAAGCTGCAGTGTTTTACTTTACTAGTTACTTTTCTGTGCCCACAAGTGTCAGCAGCCGTCACTGGCACATTTGGGGAGTGAAGGGAACATGGTACATGTTCACAAATGAAATGCAAGGTGAATCGTAACCTTCATTAAGCAGTGGTCCAGGTAAGGACTGTGTAGGTGTATTTCCAGATTCATCTGCTGTTATAAAGGGTGGGTTTCTGGTCAACCTGAGGGTTGATTTCTGCTCAATATCAATCTCAGTAGCAGTAATCATCAGGAATTCCAAATCCATGAAATCCACATCCATCCTCCAGATTTACTCTGTTAGAACTGTGTGTAGAGTTTGCCTTGAAGGCTGTGGTAAAAGGACAGATCCACAATGCTTCTATGTGAGCACTGCAGGAACGCGTCTCAGTGTCATCCTTTGCCAGGCTGCCAGTTCATTGTAAGGAATCCTTGTATATGGGTTTTATTTCTTTGTCACTGAAGGAAGATGTCAGAGAGTGGAACCATTTGGTGTCCTCTCCAGGGGTTACACTTTACTGGGGCAATAATCTCCATCTCTGATACTTTGCCTTGTCACAATTGTGAGGACAAGGGACAAAATTTTCAACTGGAGGGCCCAAGGAGCTTAAAAATGTTGTCATCCTGAATGATTTCAGCCCACCAGCCTGTCAGAGGAGTGTTTAACCTCCTGTTTTCCTTCCCCTCTTTTTTCCTCTCTAGGAATCACTGTTTGCTTCTGCTTCCCCCTCCCCACCTGGCTGCAGCGAAGAAAATCTGTCAGGTTTTGCTGGAGTTTTGGAGGTTTTGCTTCTCCTTTAATACTCAACCTGCACAGTCTGCACATGAAAGGTTACCAACCTTGACCTTCACAATAATACAATGCTGGCTTTCTGTGGTAATCCCACTCCACTTTGCTGGTCGGCCTGGCACCATCCCCAGCTGTTATGATATGTAAACCAAAATATCAAGATGTTATTGTTAAGAAGGGTGGCCAAGCTTTAGCTGTTCAAATGCATATTTAATCGCTTGTGAGAAGATAGATTCTTATATAGCAGTTTCCAGAGAAACTGCTGGACACTCAATGGTTCTGGAGGTCAGGCCCCTCATCAGTATGGAAATAGGCACTTCGTTAGAGCTGAAAGATGACAAAAGCTAATATTAAGATTTCCCCATGGGGTCCTCCCTGGGCTGCAGGTGGAGAACTGCTCCACCATGGACCTCTATGGGCTGCAGGGACACAGCCTGAATCACCATGGGCTGCACCACGGGCTGCAGAGGAGCCTCTGCTCTGGTGCCTGGAGAACCTCATCCCTCCTTCACCGACCTTGGGGTCCACAGAGCTGTTTCTCTCACATGTACTCACTCATCTCTCCTGGCTGCTGTGGGGCAGCAGTTTCAACCTCCTTCTTAAATGCATTATCCCAGAGGCGCTACCATTGTTCCCAATGGGCTCAGCCTTGGCCTGTGGTGGGTCCATCTTGGATCCAGCTGGCATTGACTCTGTCAGACATGGGGGAAGCTTCTGGCATCTTCTCACCCCTGTAGTCCCCCACTACCAAAAGCTTGCCACGCAAACCCAGTACATCTCTCTTTAAAAACATCTGTGCCTTTTGACACTGTAAGAAGAATGCTTTGCCTGGGCATCAGGTATCAGAGCTGTTCTGGGAGAGCTAACTTCTGTCATCTTGTCCATGAGGCATGCAGCTTGCAAAGCCACCACATGGCTCTCTGTTTGCACTGCACAATGTGCTATTGCAGAAGCTTCCGGGCCTGCTGTAATTCTTGAGAGGACTCTCCTCTGTCCTCCCTCTTTCTTTTTGAGGGCCAGGGGCTTCTCATCCACTGGTGCAGTGGGAACATTAGTAGGCAGTAAGCATCCAAAGATGATATGGATCATCTCTCAAGACAGAAAGGGTGATGGTTACTGGAGTGTATGTTGAGATACATAAATTCCCAGCTTAGTTACCTTCTTCTCTACCTTCAGATCTCATTAAAGGTTTATACTCTTAGAGCTGAGCAAAGCTGACAACATGAAGGGCATTGCACCCATTTACAGTGCATATGCAGCCCACATAAAGAAGCAGGACATGAACACCCTCCATGGATACTGAGGAGTACCAAAAAAATTATTCTCTCGAGTGCACAGGCATATACTTACACATAGGGTGAACAACCCTGTGGACTTCAGACTTAATGCACTTTCTGGGCCTAACTAACCTCCTTTTTATACTGTTGTCAGGGAGCAGCTTGCAGGGGTTTGCTGCTGCCTGCGGGTATGAAGGGAGTATGTGTTGCCTGGCTTCTCTGGCCATGCTTGCTGTGCGCTCTCTGCTTCCCAAGAAGGGAACCTCCACATTCTACGCAGTGGACCATGGTAAAAATGAACAGAGTTCATTTGGTGTTTGTGCTCTCATCCTCTGCAGTATTTCTAGCAAATTGGGTGCCTGGATTCCTAAAAGGCTGGGATATTCTAGATAGATATAATTGCCAGATCTGAGGGGTTCACAGGATGTCCAGCATAATCAATGCCCAGGGGAACGCCAAGAGAACAGCTGGAGTCTTGCTCAGAGTGGGAGAGCTTTGTTGTGTGAAAGGTAATGGAAAACTTTACTGTTCTGTTTTGGTGCTGAGTAACTTGATCTGTGTGGTTATTTTTATTCTTTTCTGTTTACATTCTTAGTACCCTTTTCTGATTTTGAGACACATACATACTTTCTTCTTTTTAGTCCTATGAGCTCCTAGATAGAATTCTGCTGAAACCCCTTCCCTCTAAAAACACAGACAAATGCAGATTAAAGGTACGTGCTTTTGCAAGAGAGTCTGTATTCACACTGCCACTCTTTGGATTAAGACTGCTGTGGTTTATGTATGTGCAGCTGCTTTCTAATTAAAGCCCACATCTGCCCCAGCTTTAATGCAAGTGAACTGTAGTGAAGGCATTAACCCTCTCTGTTACTTCCACTTTTTGTCCTATGGACATGTGAAAGGACAAGTGGGTTGAGGAATGAAAACCCTAAAGCATGGTTCTCAGTCTTGCTGAGTTTATGCTCAGTACATCTGAAGAGGTAGGGACATGGAAGCCAAGTCTCTTTGTGTTCCCTCAGTCGTGGTGACATTCTGGTTTTAGTCTAACTGAACACACACTCAAGGCCGGGCTGCAGTCCTTCATCCTGCTGCTCAAAGACTTCCTACACTATTGGTCTGCTCCCAATCCATGTGGTTGCTTACCATGCCTGACAGGCCACTTCTGGGAAGGACCTGCATTTGTTGTGTTAAGTGGGTTATCCTGTCATCCGTCCATCCAAAGGATCCCCTGTGTCAAGGGAAGGAATCTTTAGTCATTTCTCCCTTGCTTTGTGTTGCTTCAGCTGGAGAGCCTTCTAGTCTGTCTCCAGAGACTGTGCAGAGTCTCCCATCCAGCTTGTAGAATTCAGGAGTCCATGTCATTAGAAGGGATTTTTGTATGATTCCTCTAAATGTTAGATGAGATAAATGAGGACAGATGAAAGGTTTGCCTCATTTCCTTGTGACTGAGCAATAAAACGGGGAATATGAATTAAAAAAACCCAAACAAACACCAAAAAGAAACGTAAGGAAAGTTTGACCTCTTTGACTCTTGGAGCACTGTTTAGACTTTCAAAACTGAATCAGCCCAACTTTGTGGCTTATTATGCAGGCTGCTCTTGATAACTGCTGAAACTTCATCCAAATGAACTATTCAGATCCTGGGTGGAGTAACATTAGTGGTGATGTAACAGACCTGAGGTCAATACATCTCCTCCCAGTGTGTGGTCTGTGAATAATACGTGGGCCTGTGGGTCCCAGAAGCAGTGATCTCTGTGTGAAAGAATTTGAAATAAAGGGTAGTTGTATCACAGTTAATACTCCCATTTCCTCAAAGAATCCATTCACTGTGCAGGAGGAAGGAATGGGTCTGTTCCAACAGTTGTCTTTGAAAGAGCACTCAGAAGTGGAGGGGCCCTGACTGAAGTTGGGTACACCTGAAGAAAGTCTCCATCTAAAACAAATGCCTGCAAAACAAACTGAAGTCAATGTATGATGCAGGTGGCTGATGGTTGCTGGAGTCATGACACTTTTGTCTTGATGTCTACAATTGGCATTAATTGTAATGTGAGCAGTGATAATCACACAGTACAAGAGGGTATTGAACAATCTCTTCTCTCTAAGCATGACTTTAAGAGCATTGCTTTAGATGGTGCAAATTTTAAGGCATTAGCCCTGGAGGGTTTTTCCCTGACTTGATAGATGTACTGCGTAGCAATGAATGGCTAATGGGAGTTTTAAGGGGAAGGTAGTGGGATATTTTTTAACCAAACAGAAGTTTAACCTTCCTGTGTATGTTTTGTTCTCTAAAGCACTGTGCAAATTCAGAATGTTAAGTACCAAAGTTTAATGGAAAAGTTCTTAATCTCTCTCTGTAATGCTGTCTCTTCCTATGTATAGCAGAATGATTGGTATAATGATCTTATCCTGTGGTTTTATTTATATCCTGTAGTTTCAGGTTGTGAACTTCATATGTAAAAATTATTCTCGACTGATGTGGTTGAGGTGAAACTTGTGGATTGATTCAAACTCACAGTGGCCTGTTGGATGTAGATATGTCTTTATGGGTTTTCAGATGGACAATTTCCAATTGTCTTAAATGGAGAAGTTTCATATTTGCATCAGCATAATCCCCCTTGCTTATGCCATGGCCCATGGAGGAGTTCAGATGGGGACCAGGGCAACACATTCACAAAGCATAATGAAAGAAGCAGAGAAAAAACTCTGCAGCACCCTTCAGAGCTTCAGAGTAGCTGCTTCCCATATACTCCTTAATGGCAAATGGATGTTGTTAAGATAAATACCATCATATAAATTCTTATTTGTCAATAGGTCCCCTGTGAGCCATTGGCCAAGTTTTGTAACCACATGCTGATGCTGTTCCTGAGGGGTAACAGCATCTAAAGACTCTAGCTGCTGGCAGGCAGATGAGTCATTTTGGACTGGTATTATGTGCCTTTTTCTTAGCAGAAAGAATCTTTTACCAGAGGATATTTCTATTTGCTTTTATCTCAGGTATATCCCTCATATGTGCCTTTGTATGTTTGCTTGTTTCTAGAATCCACTATATTTATTCAAGAACAGTATTGAGCTCTTCAAGTGTGTGTAGGAATTGAGCATCAACCAACCTTGCTGCTTAGAAGAGAAGATGTGATTGTTTGCTGGGTTAGAATTTGTAAAAAGAGGGATTAGCTCACTAAAAGTATCTTTAGGGACAGTGTTTCAAAGCTATTCTCTCTAAGAAGAGATTGGTAGAGGTGATACAGTCAAGAGAGAGAACTAGATCTGGAGAATGATTCTCAAGAGCTTTTTAATTATAATTTGTATGCTCAGTCCTGAAAATTCCTGTGTTTTTTCACCAGTTGCTATTGGAATAATAAATATCACAATTGGATTTCAATTGGAAACTTAGAGGAAGAAAGAAAATAAATAGCCTTTGAACTACCCACTGTGGCTTGGGCAAGAAAACTCATGATTTTGAAGGCCAAAAAGAGACCTTGAGACATTCTTGCTGTGGGTGAAAACTCACTGATAGTTCCCATGAGCAGTCTCTTTTCTTCCCATTAGCTCATCATTCCTTGATTTGTTCAACTGGCATTATCTGTTATGTTTTGATTTGGAACTGAATTGTGTAAGCTTGTTTTCAGAGATGAAGAGCATACATTTTCCTATATTCTCCCTGGTCTGGTGATAGATATGATGCACATTAGCGTATAATCATGAAAATCTAATAATCGAATGTAGTTTTTTCTCTTAGCTTTAAAAATTCATAATATGGCTTCTGAGTTAGGAATTTATACAAGAAAGATGACCTTGGCTATCTCTAAGGATATGTCTGAGTAAGCATGATTTATATATCATAAAAATTTCAGCAGCTGTTCTATATATTGGTATTTGACATGGACTGAACTGACAGCAAGAGTACATGTCATTTTTAGAGGTATGACAGATTAGTCTGACTTGTTATGTTTTATTAAAACTATACAGTAATGCTTAGTCATACCTTAGATACAGTTACTTCAATGAAGGTAGATTATGCCCTAGAGGGAAGAATCACCTTTATTGCATTGGTGACTGTGCAATTAAGACCACACTGGAGGGATCGTATCACTTTGATTCATTGGTGTAATCTTTGGAGAAGGCCCTTCTCTTGAACAAGCAAGAACTTGTCCTAATGTCCAAGTTTGTGTACCGTTTCACTCTGGTAACTAAAACGTACCTCTGTCAATTGTCATTTTTTGAGTCCTTCTCTGTTCAGCAACTGCATTTCCAGCCACAGATACTTGTGAAACAGAAAGAGAGAAAACAATCTGCCTTTTCTCCAAATACGTGCGACTCACAACCAGCAATTTTTACTGATTTGTGTTTGAATTGCAGAGTAAAAACAAGTTTGGAGGAAGAACCCCAAAACCACACCTGCCACCTCAGTGAAGGATCAACAGCTGGAAAGGACTTAGCTCCTTATAATGACCAGGATTTGATTGTATAGCAGCCTTTGAGAGTTTGCTCCTTTCAGACTGAAAACACAGAGCTGCCCCTCCTGTAGCTCCCGCCGTTTACAGGAATGTGGGTCAGTGATGAATAAGGAGTACAGCAGCAAGTGGTTTCCTTTTCTTATTAGGTAACAACTAGTTCAGCACCTATAGTCACTCTATATTTGCAAGAAGGTAGGTTTCGTATTGCAGTAATTAAAACTGTTCTTGAACAAGGAGTGAGTATAACTGGCAGTTTGGAAGATTTCTGACCTGCTACAGCAATAACAGAAGTCTGTGGGAAAGTGAGAGTCTGTCCCTTACCTCCTCCCTGTGTTTTTTTTTTTGATATTGAATACATACATGCATATTGAATGCATAGTTTGAGACCTCTTATCTTTTGGGGTTCTAATTTGTTTTGGGGAAAAAAGGCTGCTAGGCATTTCTGATGCTTTAACTGACTAAATTCAGTGGAAGTGTCACTGGCATTGATTTTTTTGACTATTGAAAGCAAATGTGAAGACTTTCTCCAAGTCATGTTTTCAACTTTCAAAAGCTCATTGTTGCTCTTGCTTCAAGTCTTGCCTCTTTATTGCAGATGATCAAATTGTAGATGAAATCTGTCCAGCAGGAAATGTACACAACTGAAATTATTTCAGAGATTTTCTTTTCTCTGGCCTTGAGCTGGCATGGAGGGGAATTCTAAAGCTGTAGAACATACAGAAATAGCGCATGTTTTTTTATGAGTTCATGGGTTTTTTCCTAAAGCTTCAGCAGATAGGGTAATCTGATTCTGCAAGAATCTTAGTTTTCAGAAGTTCTTGAGCCCCTTGTGAGAAAAGAGCAGAAACAGAAAGCTCAAAGACTTAAAATCTGTTTTAAAAAAGGCCAAGGTCAATTAAAAAGAGTATTTTGACATGGCTCAGTCTTTAGGGAAGGAGAAGTTGGTTTATTTTTCAAATAGACAGTCCTTAATGTCTCTCACACTTATTATGAATTGTTTCTCTTCTGAAATGTAAGAGACACTCAAAATGTAGCAGAATGCAACCAGTCCCTATGAAAACCTGTTGGCTCCACAAAAAGACCTCTTCATATATTGCCACCAGTAGCTGCTTCACTGAAATGGGGCTGACTCACGGGGCTGACTCACAGGGCTGAGACACCTTCTTACAGCTGCTGAACACAAAGGCACCCATCCCCACAACACTGCTACTTCTTATGGGTTTCTTCCAGCGCAATCAGTGCCAAGAGCAAAATAAGAGTGCTTTCCTTGTAGCCTCTAATTGAGCTAAGCTCTTTGATTCAAGAGCTAGTTTTGCCTGAGCAATGAGTGCAGAACTGGGCCATACGAATAGTTTCAGTATAGATCAAACGATTATTGTGTGTAGATATTAACAACTAACATTATTGATATTAATGAAGAGACATGCTGTGCTTACCATCTGCAGATGTTGGAGTGGGTGGATAAGGTTTGCGTTTTAGGGAGTTGGAAACAACCTGATTTTTTTTTTTTTTCCATTTGGTTAATTATGAAATGATTCCTAAACCAGATAACAGTGACTAATTTGGCTGATGAATTTAATGGGATGAAATGCAAGTACAGAAACAAAGCAAACAAAGAAAGGAGAAAGACAAACCAACACAGGAGCTTTAGCTTGTATTTAATGATGTGTAATTGCTGTTGGTATCAGAAGGAGCCTTTTTTCCATAACTAATAAGGGCATTTTTAAGTTGTAGATGTTCAAATTTCAATCAACATTTGAACACATGATAAATATCAATGCCAGAGATTGTTCCTGACTTGTACAAGGTTTAGAATGCTTATGTATCCTGCATTAGCCAATAAATGCATGGTTCAAAGGAGGAAATGTATCTGTGGGTGTTACCTATCTTATCACACAGCTAATTATTTAATATTCTCTGTCCATGGGCTGGTGTAAGCTTTTAATACAGAGAACAAATTCATGTTGTGTTTCACTGGGGGACTTGCACAGTTTTGGTTAGCATTTCTTTCTGCCTGCTGCTGCTGTGAGCAGACTCTTCAGTATGTCCTTTACGTGCTATGGCAGTGTTGCTTTCCTGATGTTTTACTTGCTGTAAAGAACCAACCAGTCCCAAGCCAAGGAGCAGCCATGTCAGCACTGACTGCTGCTGGACAAGGTCTGTTTCTAAAGGGAAGGCTGACTGAGTTTTCTTGGTGTTACAGGCCATGTACCATCAAACTTGGATAAGAGCAGATTTGCTTAAACACAGGTTAAAAGAAGAACTGCTAATTTGTGACAGTTCCAGGTGCACAGGGAAAATTTATTGTTATAGTCCTCTATGGGAGATTTTTTGTGAGCACACTCCAATTGTCATCATTCTCTGTAGTTCCTCTTCCATCATCAGTCCCTCATCTTTTCTGCACGACTTCTTTTCAGTTCCCTTGTGTTCTCTTAGGTTAGTTATCTGCTTTCTTTTTTCTCCATCCTAGATCTTACTGTGACCATGCATCCTTGGGTAGCAAGGGCACCACTTGTTGAATCCAAGTCTTATCTTGATGTTTCCTGCAGAGAACCTCTAAGTTGTAGGAAGGAACCGGTGCTATGGTAACAGGGTAGCATGTTCTGCAAGGAGCCCTTCATCTTCTAGAGGTGTCAGTAAAACCCAGTTTTGTTAGGCTTTTCATGGTCAATGCAACATGTGGGACACTTATTTTCACCTCTTAAGCCTCAGATTGTGCCCAGGGCTTTTCTTTCCTCATGTTCAAAGGTGAATTGCTGCAGTACTTCCCATTATCCCAGTGTACAGCTTGGTTTATTCAGGAGTCAGCACTAACATTAGACTCTGCAGAGGAACAGGCTCAGAAAGAGCGAACACAGCACGGGCAGTGCTGTAACTACTGCTGATAGTGTGACTGCAAGGAAAAAGCTGCTCTGTCCATGTTCTGAGCTAAGCTGAGAGTCCTGGGCTAGGAGCAAGGGCTGAACCAGAGTACACAAGAGCTCTTTCCTTCTCAGTCTGCGTGCAAAAGGGGATGTCACAAAGATGAAGTGACTTGCTTGAGGCCCCACAGAAAGCCAGTGGCAGCACTGGGTCTCCTGGGGCAAATGGGTGCTTATGCTTCAAACCACAGAGCTGCTCCATAGGCCTTTAGCTCGTTACATAATGTTGGTCTTATTAGCGAGGACTGTTTTTATCTAAGCAGAGCCAATGAACCTCAGGCTGCTTCAGGGAGGAGGGATGCATTGCATGATAATTACAGGATGCTAGAGCTGTCCAAGAACATTTTAAGTCAAACGTATTTGATATTATGCAGATATAAAAAGACCGCAGGTGGCTGCTCTCTCAGCTTCACCTCCTGACTTTTGGACTGTGCCTCTACAGAGGATTTTCAAACACTTCTATGTCGGGACAACAGATAATGGAAGGCTGCCCAGATCCAACTTGTGTCCTACTGGGAGGAGAAGAAATGACCATGTTCAGCTTCTCTGTGCATGAGTATTTCATTTTGGCCAACAGACATAGAAAAGAAATAAACAGAAGTGGTGCACTTCCAGTAAAAGCTCCTGCTTAAACAGCTTATGAGAACAAAGAGTTTCAAGCAATATCAGTAATAAGCAAGAAACTACTGATTGACTGTAGAAGAAAAATTACATAGAGCAATTTGTAGTTGACCTACCTAAAAAGGCACGTATTAGTCGTTAGGTTTGATTTTCTTTTAGTACTGCTAGAGGGATGGGACTGGGAAAAACTGGTTTGCATTGCCTTTTACTAAGGGATGAATCTCATCAGTTGTGTTTGCTTTTATCATACTTTACTGTAGGGATAAATTGAAGTTGTATATGAAAACTGCTCATATTGGACTAGTCCAGTCTAGACATTGCTTTCAGTAGGCATTGGAAAATTCTGAACTATTTTCCAGCAAGGTTCCTTTCATCACCACTGAACTTGGACAGCAGACAAATGAAATGGATGAAAAATATGTATTTAGATCATGGCACGGAAGAAAGGGATCTCGGTGCAATAGCCTGTCGCCATGAGAGTTCCTTTTGAACTAGTTAGGGGTTTAGAAAATCCTTCACTTGTTGTAAAATGCATGATTAGTGAGAAGCTTCAAAGCAAAACATTCTTCCCTCCCACTTTTGATCATTAGATAAAGAAAGGATTCTTCCCATAATCATATGGTTAAACTGATTATGTAAAGTAGCCTTTTAGCAATTAATACATGAGTGAAAGCCTGCTCTCAAGTGAAACCGTAATGGATCTTCGTTACACTATCAGGTTTCATAAAAAGGCTGTTTAACCAAGCTTTTTCTGTACAAACAAACCAATAAAACACAAATGTGAAAACCTCATCATTTTAGGACTTTTCTGCTGTGGAATATCAGCCTCTTTGCTGGTACTGAGGCAGATTTGTCTGTAATTCCAACTCCTTTCTCTTGGAATATTTTAACATAATCAGTGCTTTTGCACTGTGATCGTAAGGTTTCATTATTTGTTTTAAAGCTGTTAAAAGAGAGAGTGGTACTTTGGCATGGATTTGCAAAGAGCTTTGATGAGTTCCAGAAAAGTGACTGTTGTACAAATATAAGGAATGAAAAGAACTTGTTATCTTTAACAAGAGCTTGATTGGATGTAATAAAAGTTCCTTGTTAATTTACTGAAGTTAGCAGCTATGCTGGTAATGAATTTATAATCAACAACATTTGATCTTCTGCGGAAGCTTTCGCCCCTTTCTCCCCCACCCCCAAAATGTTTCTGGAGAGAGTCCAGATAATTTCCTTTAATAGGGATTAAAACTTTAAAGGAGTGTTGCCTTATAGTGACCCTTCCTGGCAGTTTATCAGAACACTTATGCAGCTGGTAAATGTAACTACAAAATGTTGTGGAGGGATGACTATTTTTCCTTAAACAGTCTCTCCTCTCCCCTCCCTGCCACGGGCAGCACATTGTTTACAGCAACACTGACAAAATAAAGAATCACAAAAATGAGTTACGTGAACAGGAAAGCTTTGATTCTATGGGAATAGCTCCAAAAACGTCTTTTGTGTAATGCATGTTAAATGAAGTCATTATCCCAGAACTTTGAAATAATTCTACCCAAATAGACATAACCTGTTTTTTTAAGTCATTATGTTACAATTAGGAGTTCTGAGAAACTGTCTGTGTTTTCAATGTGAATTAGGGCTGATGTTCACATGCACACTCACACAAAAGGCTGCCAAAGCGTTGTGCTGCATTTACAGAGGAGTTTTCCTGGACTCATTGTGATTTTACAGGCCTTTTTACAAACTTGAATTGCTGGAATTCAGTGTTTTAGCACGAGGAGCTGTAGCTCTGCTGTTGTTTTGTTGATTTCTTCAAAGTCTCTCAATCACGTCGATATTCCCTTAGTCTCAACTCCTGCCAAGTACTATCCTGGTCTACAGGGAGAATACCAATGGCATAGCGACAGATGGACAGGGCAGACAGACTGCCCGTATAATCCATCTTATGCTGGTTTTATAAGTCTGTAAAAATGCAATAAAGAAAAAGGGCTCATTAGGTAGAGGCAGGGGGCTGATCGATTTGCAGGCCACACTCAGTTTATAGCTGCCTTCTGTGTGAAAGTCCACCTTAGCGTGTGAGTTCACCCTATTTGCTGTGGCTTGTTTAGTTAGACTTAATTTACCTCAGGTAGCGTTGAGCATTATTCATGTTTTTTGTGGTGACTTTTACCCCAATTTGGTACCTAGGAATGGACTCACTCTCATTTTACTCTGCAGAAATAAAACCCTTAAGCCAGAGGTCAAGAGAAAAGCTGAGTGAAATACCAATTGTGGGATGTCTGAGAAGGCAGGAGCTGTTAATTGAAAGGGAAACTTAACACTGTCAGATTTCTCCTTTCAACTCACGTGTGTTTTTCTGCATTGCAACAAACATCACCTCCAAGTATCGAAAGAGACCAAAGGAAAAACACTTTGTACATAATCATTCTCACTGATCCTCAAAACAATCCATTGTATCTTTTGCTGTTGGAGTCTTTCTAGGGAAGAACTTGTTTTCTGTGCAAGAAATAAGAGCAAGTGATTTTAAAATAACAAAGGCAGTGGGACTGGGTGTCGTGGCTGCATCAGTGATGTGGCTCTCTTCACATAAGGTCCATTGTTGTTAATAGTGCCAGCCTCTGGTGCAGGTGGGATCAGGGGGAGAAGTAAGCGTGCCTGGCCCCGCACTGCAGAGCATGAGATGGGCACCTCATCACTGAGCGATGGGTAATGTGCTTTAGGACTGGGCCACAGGCATGGAGCAGGTGGCTCCTGACATGTAGGGAGCAAGGACCAGTCCTTGACTCTGCTGCTGACCTTGGGCAAACTGCATTATCTCCCTGAACCTGAGTTTCCCAATCTGCAAAATGGGACCAAGGACTGTGATCATCAAGAGGTTAAAAGTACCTGTTTCAGGTGAGTAGGAAAGAAGTTCATATCTTAGATAAGACTGGAAACCAGAAGATACTGCCCATATACAATGTATTTTTTGGAATCCCACCTGAATAAATGATGACAAACTCCTAAAGCTGAAGTGCTGACCAAGTCCAATGGAACTGTGGATATTCTTATTCATGCACTCATTAATATTTCAGTGAATCCAATTAAGCTCTTCCTCAACTATCTCCCTTGTCTGTGAGTTCTTCCAATTCTTGTTCTGCATTAAATATTTCTTTCTACCAATTTTTAAGTTGTTGCCTCTGTGTTTTAGTGGCTATTACTAATTCTTGCTAAGAACAGCAGTTCGTAAATGTCTGTGATAATTTAAGGAAAGGACCAGTCTTCAATCAAAACTGCTTTGTAAGTCCAATTGGTGGAATTGGTTTCACAGTGATCAGGATTATTAATGTTCAGAAAGACCCATCAACCTTAAGAGGGCTGCCACTTGGACAGCTGAAAGTTCCTACCATTTACATCCATGACATTGTAATTATTTTCTTTCATTCTCATTGGATATCTGAAAGCTTCTCTTTAACCTTATGAGAATAAAATGAGAAAATTGGCAAACTTCAAAATAAATAACTGTGTTCCAGCCAATAATGATTTGTCAAATTGCAGCATCATGCCAGAAAAGATCTGAGCCTTGAGTTCACTCGGAGTATTCCAGTTTCCATTATAAAACCTTCCACAGTGTTTAAAGTGTCTAAAGCCCATTGGGAAAAATCTTCTGGGTACTTACTTCAATCTACTATTGTTATTATTATTATTACTGCTACTATTATTGCTGTTGTTGTTATTATTGTTCTCTATTTTTGTTGTTTTCTTCCTCCCCCCCTTCCTTTTTATTCAAGCAAACAAGCAAACAAGTCAGTCCCATGCGATGCAGTTAACCATGCAACTCATCCCTACCCTTTGATATTACACATTACCCCCACGGAGCTGATTCTTCAAAGCCATTGACTGGGTTTGAGGAGCCAGTTTCTGTTAATTTTAATGGGGATTAGACATCCATCCCCTAAGGCAGCTTTGAAAACTCTCCACCAGATTCTTTATGGCTCTTCTTGGAGGCAGCAAAATGTTTACCCAGTTATGTAGCTGCATTTCCCAAAACACTGCTACGTAAAGCTGGAGATCATCTTACTTCCTCAAGCTTAAAGAGCCCCATTTTTCTGCTCAGCCAGATTTTCTGTTTCATTTCTGTTGAGTCCTCTGTATGACGCAGTTTGAAAGGGGAGTGATAGTTTTGGAAAGGAACTAATAGATCATGCTTTTTTGCATGTAAGGAAAATGATACCTTGTTTTTTTTTGACATGCGTTCTGTAGCAATCAGATTATGTCTTGTTCTCCTTTGCTGGAGGTTACATTGGCAGCCTTCTTCAGAAAAGTGGTTTCTTTCCATCCTGCTCTGAACAATGTATTTTAAATGTGCTTCACCATAAGTATGAGGACTTTCAAAACAAGATTCCTGAACCAGACAAGGGGGAGGGAGGAGAATTGCCTGTTCCAGGAGAGCTAAAAGCAACAAACCCAAGTACATTTTCCATTCATTGCCACACAGAGCCCAGTGGTAGTCTGGATTCCCTTTCTCATGCATTGCTACCCTTCCATCTGAATAGACTCTGGGAAATAGTAAGAGCAAACCTCAACTCTTACCTTGGGCAGCTTCCTTAGAAATATCTGCTCTGCAAAGGTTTCCTTTGAAAAAAGTCAGAAGCTTGCCATGTATATAAACAGAAGTGGTTTTAGGTATAACAACATGGACCGCTGCTAAATTGCATTTGAATTGCCTCCATTTAATTTATGTTCTCTGCTGTCTTCCTTGTATATATCCCTTAGTTATGTTTTTGTCAGTTGTATTTCTTTAAATGTATTATAAATCTGTATTTCCCTCATAAACCAGTCTAGAAAAGGGCATCTGTACTGGAAACTGGTTTTAGTGACTTGACACTTTGGCTCTTTTATGTTGTGAAACGAGTTTTAATTTTCTTAACATAGGCCAGGCATGGTACATAAACCTCTTCCCCCCCAGGGAGGCTTTTATGTTTGATTCCTTTAGTGGCAAAGCTTTTGAATTTCTCCCCTTGATTGACTTGATTATGATCTTCCCAGTATATATCCTTCATGTTGATGAATTCCTGGTAGGGATCCTCAAAGGAGTTTACAAGCCTCAATGCTAGATGAAACAGAAGAATTAAATTATCCCTGCAAAAGCTGCTACCACTGAAAATAGGAAGTTGAATATTAGTGCTGCCAATTTATTTATGCTTTGGGTGTCTAATTTGAGATCCCGGGGAAAGAGTAATTTTTAGGGAATAGGTGCCTTGGGGTTTCTCCAGGTGATTGAATATGCACAAACGCAGAGCCCAGTTTGGAAATGCAGGTCAAAGCCTCTGTAAATGTGGTCCTGGCTCACTCTGCTCTTGTGCTTCATTAATGCTGGGATGGAGTGGATCTGATCATCCTTGACCAAGGTCTTCTACTCACTTAGGAGAAAATTGTTGGTAGAATCTCACTGCTGCAGGGAGCAGCTAATCCAGCAGTCTGTAAGAGAACTGAGCAGTGTGTAGCCACTGTGGGGACATCTTGCAGCCCTGAATAGAGGCTTTGCTGGAAAGGATGTTGCTTGAAGTATATACATGGCAGGTGATGCTTCTGGCTTCTGTTACTCAGTATGTTGCATCAGAAAAGGCTAGGTTTTGCACTAGGAAATGTGTTCAGAGCATGGCTAGCTTCATAATTGGCTCTTGTAGGTCATTGCTGTCCAGCTCCATTTGGCTCTAAGCACTACTACACACAAGAAGGCAGCTCAAGTCATCTTGAACTTCACTTCAGTCACTGGGGTGGACTCGGCCACACAGCATCAACACAGTTGTCCTACTCAGAGACTTTGTAGGTGAAAGGCAGATTACCTGGGAGTGAAAAATACTGTTAAAACTAACCACGATGGTATAAAGGCAATAAATAATGCAGTGTACCATATCTACCCACTTACTTACAATTTGCTCATGATAGGTATTACCAGGGGTACTCTGAGATGTTGTTCCTAGAGCTGAGATAGCCATGATGAAATCAACAGCTCTGAAATGTACATAGCAAGAAACAAAATGAGGGCAAGATATTTGGACTTAAATATCGTTTTCATTGTTGGATTTCTAGTGTAAATTCATAATTTCTTGTATTCAGGGAAGAGAATCTGTTTTGACTGTCTTAACAGTTGGTAAGCCATCCTGATCAAAGGATGAGTAATCTTTGGTACTAAGATTCACTGTCTTTACGGATTTTCAACTTCTTGAAAATTAGCACACTTGTAACTGATTCAAGTCGGCATCAAGTTGGACGCCACAAATAATCCAGCAGGGACCTAAGAAGATTTGGCAGATAGGTAGCAACGAGTCTGGGTGCTGCTGCTTTAGCTCTAAGAGGCCAGCTTTGCATGGGAAGGGGCTGAGAAGCATTTCCAGGAGACCAGAGGCAGACAGACCTGCTTCTTCCCTTCTGTGCTTTCACAGCCGTTCTTTGGTTTTAATTCCTGTAAAGGACATAGTGAGCTGTTGGAATGGGGGAGAGAATTAGAAGTGTGAAAGTGACAAAACTCATGGATTGAGATAAAACCAGTTTAAATAATGGTGATGATGGTAATAGTAATGATGATGATAATAAATTGTAAGGAAAAGGAGCAAAATAACAGAGGGAAAAATAAACCACAAGAAAGACAAGCGATGGAAGTGAAAACAATTGCTTACCATCAACCGGCTGATGCCCAGCCAGTCCCTGAACAGCATCCCCACCACCTGCTTTACGTGCTCAGCATGTAAAGCTGAGCACGACATGATAGGGTCTGGAATATACCTTGGGTCATTTGGGATCACTCTCTGTCTGTATCCCCTCCCAACTGCTGTGCCCCACTGGTGGGGTGGGGTGAAGAGCAGAAAAGGCCTTGACTATGTGTGAGTACTGCTCAGCAGTAACTAAAACATCCCTGTGTTATCAGCACTGTTTCCAGCACAAATCCAAACCATTTCCCCATTGCAGATACTCTGAAGGAAATTAACTCTATTCCAGCCAAGCTCAGCACATAAGGAAAAGGAAACTAAGCAGAGAATGGCAGATGAATGTCATATTTTTCACAGACTTCTTTTTTTTCCTTATGAGAAAACTGTGGTTGGGGCTTATTCAGAAGTTAACTCAGATTGGAGTTAATGCGAAAGAACTGGAAGGGCGGGCAGGAGAGACAGAGGTACGAGTTGCCTGAAAACAGGCATAAGGCTAGGCCTGGATGTCTGCGTGTATAAATGCTTTTCTGAACACAAAATTTAGAAGTAATAGAGCAGTGAAATACAGGAAAGCACGAATCCCTCTCGGTGCAGAGCTTCCCTCCCTCCTCCACTGGCTTTAAGTCTCTCAGCTGTCATTTGTCATTGTTAGAGCTGGCTGAAAATAGTCCAAGCTTTATGAAAACTGTCATGACCTATTTCCCTGCCTTGACAAATAAAAGGATGTTTTTTCAGGGTGGGGAGAAGTGTTATTATCTCTAGTGAAAGCAAGTTTATTTGTTTTAAACCATTTTGATGGTTGTTGTTTCTATTTTGGTGGATCTGTGTGTATGGAAAATGCTGCCAGAATGCTAACACTGTGCACTGCCAGAACTCCCTCCTCATTTGCTTCTTTCTTGCTGTCCCATAATGAAAGTGAACTGATTAGAGGGCTCGTTATTGACTGTCTTATTCACATACGTTTCTAATCGATTGTTAACACTCTGGACGCCAGTGTGTGGTCTCCTGCAGCAGTGTTCTCAAAGGGGGTTTTTTACCAGTCTTGAATTTGCTGTTATTTACTAGATCAAAGGAGGCAAAAGCAAGGATTTGTTAAGATCTTTAGGTGTAGCTGGTGCCTGGTGGTAACTTTCTGACCTTAACATAGTGGCATGCTCACATCACATCCGTGCCTGTTTTCCCGGGGAACCTCTTGCTAACTTTCACTCTGTGTGGAGGCAAATCCATGCTACAGAGAATTGCAGTTAGTTTTCCCCAAAATCAAAGGTTGTAAGTTCTATTAGTATTCCAAATGAAGATCAGAACAAATCTAATAAAGAGCTATATTTTCAGATGGCAAGATTAATAAATGAGTATGAATTGCATAGAAATAAGTTCAGTGGGGAAAGCTCTTGAGTTAACCTCATTTTTTGGAATTTGCAGGGCAGAGAAATGTACAGGGTGAGAAAATATTTCTCCATGCAGTTTCTGGTGAGGTTCTGGTGTTCCTAGAGCTTTGTAGATCATGGGATCATAGAATAGTTAGGGCTGGAAAGGACCTTAAGATCATGCAGTTCCAACCCCCCTGCCATGGGCAGGGACACCTCACACTAAACCATGCCACCC
>JANRGW010041319.1:0-17335 GCA_024733675.1 Psilopsiagon aymara | reverse complement strand
GGTCCCGGACCGCGACCCCCGGCCCGGCCCGGCCCGGCGCTGCCTCTCCGGGCCGCGGAGAGCGGCAGCCAATCGGAGCGGCGCTGCCGGGCCGGGGCTGTTTACCCAATCTCAGCCCGCCTCCCCGTCGGGGAGCCGCCGAGGGGGGAGCGGGAGCGGGGGGCACGGCGGAGGCAGGGACGCGGCCGCGGAGAGGGAGCCGCAAGGAGAGCGCAACAAAGCGCGAAGACGCGGCGGGGGTAGATGACAGCCCGGCCCGCGGGCTCCCCTCCCGTCCGCGTCGCCCCGGCGGGGGCACCCCGCGCTCGTACCTGACCATGACCCCGCGCCGGTCCCGGCTGAGCCAGCCCGGCGTTTCCCGCTGAAGGGACTGGCTCCTTTCCGACCTCCCCCACTCCCTTTCTCCTCCGCCTCCTCGCTGCTGAGGCTGCCGCCTCTTCCCGGAGCCCTGCCGGAGTGATGGGCTGCATCGGATCCCGCACTGTGGGTAAGGCGTTGGCAGGGACGATGGTAGAGGGATGCTCGGGCAGTCGCTACCCCCGCCCGGGTAACAGCACGAGAGCCCCTGGCACGAAGGGCGGCGGTCGCCCCTCACAGCCCCCCTCCCGGCTGCCCGAGGCCAGTCCATCGCCATTAGCGGTGCGCGGCCGTTCCGCACCTCGCCATGCCCCGGTCCCCCGTGGCGCGGCGCGGCGCGGAGCCCCGGCCGCTGGCCTAGGTGCTGGCGGCGGGGCCGCGGGCAGCGAGGCTGCGGGGCACGGAGGGGCTCGCGGAACGTGTCCCGTGTCACTCGTGGCGGAAGGTCGCGGAACATGTGAGTCAGTGCGGTGCCTCCGGAGGAGGGGGTGGGTGCGGGGCGTGCCTCCCGAAGCGGGATCAGGCTGCCGGCGGCTGCCTCCTTTGCTCGGTAGCGGTTTATTGTTAGCTGAGGATGCATAACGTTGCATGATCTGCACGTCTTCTTCCCCTTCCCCCTACGTAGACTTCAATGGAGTACGGCAAACAGAGCTGAATCCCTTCCCTCTCGCAGGGCGAGGGGACAGGGTGGGAGGAATCGCATCTTTCCACTGGGCCATGCAGATTTCACAGCAGAGGATCCCAAGCCTTTAGGCTACATAACCTAGCTCTGCCCTCCTACACACTTGCAGATACCAAGGGATGCCTTGATCCCTAAGCACAGGTCTCTACAGGTAAAACCAGCATCTCATGGCACGCTTTCCTCCCCACGGGAGAATTTCTTTCTGTGCAAACCACATGTGCAGACATTAGTTACGTGGGGATGTGCCATTCAAGACACCAAAACAATCTCTGGGAGAATACCAGAGCTAATTCAGTAGTACATATCTCTCAAGCCTTTCCACAAGGCACACAGGCACTGTGTCGTCTGTGGGAAAAGGAAACCTCCGAGGGCAAGAGAGTTGAACCACATCCCCAGAATAAATCTGAGGGACAGTGTCAAAGCCTGCTGCTGTGACACTTCTTGGCTCAATGGGAAAAGCCCTTTGTAAGAGCACTTTCAGGGAATAATTTACTCCTGCAGCAGCAACCTTTAAGCAACAGACTCTAGTTTCTACTTCGAGATTTAATTCCCACATCCAACCTATGCCTTTCACAAGTCTCAAACATCTTCAAGACCAAAAGACCTATTACAGCTTTTGTAATGTCCACGTGGCAGAGTTCACTGCAATATTTCCCTTAAGATTCTTCAGGCTCTTTACGTGGATGAGGTAAAGACATCTCTGTAGCATATCAAGCATTTATTGCCTCCCTCTCCTGACTTTCCTGTATCATCCACACATGCACATTACCAAGGGCATTTTTAGCTAACAAATTATATATACCTCTTTTCTCAGCGTGTGTCTGAACTAGCAGCATTAATTCTTGGTCTCTCTCTCCGTAACACTGTTCAAATACAGAACAAACACACATCTAGTAACATCCGCTCTCCACTCCAAAATGCGGTTAAGCTGTCGTACTTAACCACATAGGTATTGTTCCTGTGCATGGCAGCGTTTTTGTAATCTGTGACCTGGAATCTGTGTTACAGAAAAGCTTTTTATAACTGAGCTATTACCTATATCATTCTGTTTTATATACATATATATATGAAAAAATGTAAATGTACATATATGTGGGCATAGATGAAAATATATGAGTACAACTATGCAGAAAAATGATGATGGTATAATTCACTTTGTCTGCAAATTGCACTCCTTTGAAATAGATCTTCATAGTGTAGTTATGGGATATTCAATACTATAGTGACTTTTGGTTTATTCAATATATGCTTATTTTAAATGGTGAGAGCACAACCTACATTAGGGACCTACTTGTACAGTTAACTGAGGAATTTTCCTCACCTTATGTCATGAAGGTGTGTTAAGGGGAATTGCGCAACCATGGTTCTAATCTCTATGGAAGGTGGGATCCATGAGTTTTACTTGGATTCCTTGGCTTAAGGAGGTTTGTTCAGAATGATTCCTATTTGGCAGGCTAGATTTTTCACTCCAGCCTTCCTGATGTTACTGGGAGGACCCCTGAGACCCGTTCTGGGAAGTCAGTGCTAGGTCTGAGTTCTAGGATGTGGTTGGGAACAAACTCCCTAGCACAAGTAGAGCTTTGTGTTCTTGCTCTGTAGTGTATCTGGTATTTTGCAGAATTAGTTCAATATGCAGGCTCTGTATTGCCTTTCCCAAGACCATGTAGGTCCTGGAGATATATGAAGGGTGATACGCTTGTATTGGTTTTACCAAGGAATTTGCATGTAGCAGATTCTGAACTCAGATTCTGGGGGGTTTTAGTTAGTGATAGAAAGCTTACAATCAGTCACATTTAGTTTATTCACCACATAAGGGCCAGTGCAGGATTGTGCCCTGAGCTTGCTCCGGGCCTTTTTCCATTCCAGTTTTAAGCAAGCCACATGATTTCTCCATCTCCCTCAGGGATGTTTTACTATGATCTAGTTAGATGTCATAGTTTGCACATGTTTAGTGATAGGCAACTTTACATTTTCTTTCCTAAATATGGGTTTTCTGGTTATTTCTCCCTAGTGAAAAGTAAACGAGTCAGAACTGCGCAGCTCCATATGCATAAAATTGAAATGGAGTCATATAATAAAGAATCACAGAATCAACCTGATTGAAAAAAATCTTTAAGCTCATCAAGTCCAACCATTACCCCAGCACTGCCAAGACCATCGCTGAACCATGTCACTGAGGGCCTCATATACACAGCTTGTGAACACCTGCAGGGACAATGACTCCAGCACTGCCCTGGGCAGCTGTTCCAATGCCTGAGCACCCTTTGGGGGAGGAATTGTTCCCCATGTCCAGTCTAACTCTCCCCTGGTACAGCTTGAGGCTGTTTCCTCTTGTCCCATCACTTGTTCCCTGGGAGAAGAGACCGACCTCACCTCACTCCATCCTCCTGTCAGGCAGCAGCAGACAGCGATAAGGTTCCCCCTGAGCCTTCTGTTCTCCAGACTGAACCCCCCAGGTCCCTCAGCCGTTCCCCATCACACTGTGCTCCAGGCCCTGCAACAGCTCCATTGCCTTTCTCTGGCCCCACTCCAGCACCTCAATGTCTCTCTTGTAGTGAGGGACCCAGAACTGAACACAGGATTGCAGTGCCTGGTACTTGGGGGATGATCACTGCCCTGGCCCTGCTGGCTACGCTATGCAGGATGCTGTTGGCCTTCTTGGCTGCCTGGGCACAAGCTGCTCATGTTCAGCGCTGTCATTCAGCACCCCCATGTCATTTTCCATGAGCAGATTTCCAGCTTCTCTTCCCCAAGGCTGGAGCATTGCATGGGGCGTCTTACAGAGGACACCAGAAGTTGCAATGGTAATAGTCAAATTAGGATTTCCTAGGGTATGAAAAAAGCTGAAAAGTGATCTTGAAAGGTTAAACTGATATCCAGTCATCTTCTCCGCAGATGCACCCACTTACACCTCAGTATCATTTATGTGCTTTGTGTTACATGGCATGATAGCAATTACACAATGAGCATTGCAGCTGGCTGCTTCCTCTGATAGTAGCTACAAGTCAGGTCTGTATATTGGTGATAATTACTCCATGGTAGTTCCCAGAGAGCTGACTACTGATACTCGTCACAGTTGGGACTTGATTTCAGGGATGTAAAGGAGGTTTTCACTGAAGTTGGTGGACAGTCAAGGTTGCAAAATCCAGCTGGGAACTTGTAGATGTTTGACTGCCAACTCAATGCAGAAATCACTTGATTATTGTCAGTAACTGAATTATCCCAGTTTAAGATTTCAGGCCTGCACAGATATCTAAATGCATTGCTGACCATGGCTTGGACATCTCCTGATATAGCTGTTCTGACTATTGTGACAAGATCTCTCTTAATTCCTTGAATGGATTTAAATGAATTGAAAGCTCAAACCTATTAAACTCAAGATTGCTCTCTCGTTTTTTTTCCAGCGATGTCTCTGCTTTCTCTCATGTCTTTGCACGGGAGCCTGCAGCAAACACGTTTTGTGAAGTGACATAAGATAGTGGAAAAATATTCCAAGAAATTGAACACTAATAGTAATTCTGGAGTGTGGGGAAAGAAAACTAGAGATGCTCACACTGGATATCAAGAGAAAGTTTCTGACCATGAGGAGTACCAAGCACTGGAAGGGGTTTCCCAGGGAAGTTGTGCAGTGTCCATTTGTTGAGGTTTTCAAGACCAGAAGAGATAAAGCCCTGACTATCCTGGTCTAACCTCATAGCTGACTCTGTTTTGAGCAGGAGTTTCCACCTGTATTATCCTCTGGTACTATGCTCTATACAGATCTAAAGCCTGGACTTGTTGCCTTTCTGAGTCAGGTTAGAACTGTTACTTCAGGCCTGTTCTACCAGAGGATCCCAGGTCTTCTACATGTCATTAGTACACTCCTATACACTCTCAGTAGTTAAAGGAAAGTGACAACAGTGAGGAGCACCATGTGCCACAACCTCCCTCACCGTAACAGCCCCAGCTGTCAGCTGAAGTCCTCCCCATGGTTTTTTTGGCCTGGCAATTTTGCAAGAAACAGCTCAGGTGACAGCTAGGCTCATGCACGAAGTATCGGTCACTGCCCATGCAGAATGGGAAAGGCAGTGCTCTTCACTTAGCGATCTCTGGGTCAGATCTGACCTGCCAAAGCTAGCTGGCTGGCCTGCTGGGCTCCCCTCTACAAGGAATGGTCAGTGTACTGCCAGAGGGAGGAGTATGTACTCTCCATGTTGCTTTCTCACTGGATGTGCTATACGAAATGTAAATGACTGGCTTATAGCATTCACAGTAGGAGAAATGGAGCCAAAGACCACCTACTTCTAATCCAGATGCTTTGCATTTAGCAGAGTGGGAGCAAAGTAAGATACTGACAGGAGAGGGGTAAGCAGTTGGAGCAATCAATGAGCATTTTTCTTCTTACTCATCCCCCCCCCCCCCACAGATCTGAAGGTGTGTGGAGTGAGATCTGCTATGGCAAGTGTAGGCTATGCACATGGAATGTGAAAAAGTGAGACATAAAGTCTGCACAATACATCACGTCAAGGGGCCCAGTGTCCAGTTTCTTCCTCCTTCACCTTCACCACATAAGTTTAGATAAAATGTAAGGAAGAAGTTCTTTACTGTAAGGGTGGTGAGGCTCTGGAATGAGTTGCCCAGGGAAGCTGTGAATGCTCCATCTCTGGTGTTGTTCAAGGCGGGGTTGGACAGAGCCTTGGGTGGCATGGTTTAGTGGGAGGTGTCCCTGTCCATGGCAGGGGGGTTGGAACTGGATGATCTTGAGGTCTTTTCCAACCCTGACTATTCTATGATTCTATGATTCTGTAAGTGAGTCAGTGAAAACAAATAGAGGGAGAAGCCTAGGAAAGGAAGTGGTAATGCAGAAGGAGACTGAGTCACGGCTTTGCAGATATGTTCATTTACTTGCATGCACATAGGTGAAAGGGTAAGGAGCACAGAGCTCTGTGTAGAAACCTCCACTTTATAGGGACTGTGGCTAAAAGAGTGGGCATACATGAAGAAGGGCATCCGGGTATTTTGTTCCTCTTCTACCTGGGGGAGAGACAAGTAGAAGGACAAAAAGAAGGACGACTTTCCTTCTAGATCAGACTGCTTTGTGCTTAGTCTCATTTCATTATTTCTACTTCTTCCCAGTCTGGCCTTTCTTCTTTCAAGCAGCTCTCAATCTGATCACTTTAAGAAGTTATCAACTAAAGAGCTCTGGGATAAGAACTTATATCTGCCAGTAAGGACCTGAACAAAGACTGTCTCCTAGACCTAGCAGCCAGTTGTCATGAAGAGTGTACAAACTGATGACCTCTGAGGCTCATCTCTTTTTTATTAGGATTACTGAAATAGGTTAAGGGTTTGAAGTTGTTGTGGGGAGACGGCTAACAGCATGATTGCTTAAGCCTGGCTTTAAAAGAAAAACATGCTAAAAACCATGTGTAAAGCAAGTGTATCAGCAACTGACATTAGTGTGAGAAAATAAGAAAATAGTCTTTGCCATGTTACTGATTAACTGAAGCCTTTTGTGTCTCTTTGGTGGACAATACATCCGACATGATTTTGATGAACAGAACTGAAGGACAGCATACTGACTTTGTGAACTCTTTTGGGCAGTAATATGAAAGAATTAAGAGAGAAATTACAAAGGAGCTAATGGGAAAATGGGAGTAATGAATAGCATTTCATTGGCATGACTGAGCTGGGAGTCTGACTTTTATAGACTGACATGTACTGAAGCAAAAAAAGTGAACTAATCAATAAATATTATAGGCCTGTTTTCTTGGGGGGAAGTAGGAGAAAAATAGTTCTCAGCTCATTAGTAAGATATGCTTTCCAACAGCAAACAACCGTGATTTTAGATTGATAGGTGCAGCAGCCATTTCAAAGTAACTTGCCCTCAAGTGTTTTTAAGCAGTTGGATAAAAAGTCAAAGATTTGTTTTTCAGTAAGGCTTGAAATAGTGAGGATGTTCTGGAAGTGAAAAGCTGAGGTCTTCTTGTAACTTTAAAGTTCTGTGAGATGATCCAGGTATTTAATTTTGTCAGTCTGATAAAATCCCCACTAAAATCTGAGAATGACAATATGCCATTCAGAATGGGTTTGTGCAAACCAGATCCTGTCAAGCTGACTTTATTTCATGACTTCTCTGGGACCCCCTGCAGCCAAGTACTTCTATGATAGAAGTGCTTTTACCTACAATCATGGTAATGGTTCTTAAAGACTAGATTGGTAAAAGATAAAACCCCACAAATCAGTTACCAACCAGCTTAGTACCACATGATTCTTTGCCTAATGATGCATGAATACAGTACACTTGAAGTGTATAAAATTCAATAGATAGCAAAATACAAAGAATCATTGTTGAAAAGCTTGTGTTTCTTATGTGATCCCATATTTCTCAATATAGTTGTCAGTACCATGGGATTTTAGCATTTGCTCAAAATTCTGAGGGAAATCTAAAATACTGCTCTTGGTAGTATTTGCAAAGACTGGAAGAACTGCTAAGCATGAAAAAGATTAATCACTGATATGAAACAATTTTATGCATTTGGAGTACTGACTCTTTTGACACATGGTGTGTGTTTCAGTCTAACCAGATATGAGTTCATATGTCTAACAACAGAGTGTGAACAGCATTTACAGGACCAGAGCTCTATGTCAGAAAGCATTCACGCTGAAAAAGCTTAGAGACATATGAACAGATAATCAGTAAATCAACGACTACTATTGATATGCTGCAGCTGAAGACGCTAATGGGATTCTTTGATGTAATAAGACTGAGTATTGAACAGGAGAGGTTATATTTTCACTGCATTTGGCACTTGTGTAAAAGAATTATTTTACAGGTACTGTGTCTAATTCTGTTATTATCACTTTGGGAAGTACTGCAAAACTGAAGAATGGCCAGAAAATAAACATGGAACCCTGAATAAAAATGTACAGAAGTGACTCAAGACAGTATCTCAGTGTTACAGTGAATTAAACTCCCCCTCAAAACCACCTGATTCTTCAACCTAGCAGAAGACAGTTAGGATGTGATGGAAGGGTGGCAGACACACAAATGAGGCAAAAAGTTAAGTGGTAAAAATACTTAACTGTTGGAATAATTTACTACGAGTTGTACCAAGTCCTCTGTTACCTGAATGCATGAAAACTAAGATTAAAAAACCCCCAAAGCTCTAGTTCAAGCACAGCGATAGAAAGTGTAATTAACAAAGGAAATACCTTTAGTGCCTCTTCATTTAGGAAGGTCAGACTTGATGATCAGGATGCTTCACTGTGAGTTTAAGCTGAAAATTCTCCAGGATTATACTAGAATTTTTAAGGAGAAAATAATTAGGTGATCCAAATGGCTAGCACATGGATTGATGTTCCACATGGGAAAATTAATTTTAGGGATTATAGTACTGCCCATTTCTGATCACTGGCCAGGACTGTGACAGCAAGCTGTGACAGCCAGAGGGAGATCAAAGAGCATGAAGCCTAGTATTAACAGGGACTTCAGTTAACCCTACGTGTAGGCAGCAGATGAAATGTTTACCTCAGGAGCCGTTCTTAGAGACTGTAAAAGGCAGGTAACTTGCCTTGTGCAATAGTTAGAAGGATCGAGTGATGCAGAGACATTAAGATCATAGCAGAACTCCACCCCTCACCCCTTGCCCCCAACCTCTAAAACCCAACAATTTTGTGTCTGTTCACTGTGGAAGAAGTTGTGGATGTTGCACTTTCTGATGCACTTTCATACGTCAGAAGATCAGCTTCAAATCAAAGCTGCAGTAAATGACGTCAAGCGGGTAGACAGGAGTGTATTAAGTCATCAGATGGTATTCATACAAGACTTCTGGAGAAATCTGAGGCTGAAAGAGCTGAACTACTTGTTATGGTTTGTAAAGCCTTCCAATGACTTTGGTACAAGAAAATTGGAAGGTAGCTAATGTGATGCTGGTTTTAAAGATTATTTTGATATCTTGGAAACTGTAGGCTAGTAAACAAGATGGACCTAGCAGGAAGCTAATAAATATTACCTTAAAGAACAGAATTAATGTATGCATGTAAAAATAAGATGTACTGAGAAAGCAGTACATCAACACTACTGTTGTTAAGAAATACCATACCTTGTAAATGTTAGAAGGGGTCAATAAGCATATTGACAAAGGGGGTCCAATGGCTATAGTCTGCTTGGATTTGCAAAGCACATTTGTAAAGGTCACTCACACCAGGCTGTTAAAGATGTGAATCTGCTGTTGAATCAAAGAGAACTTACTGAAATTAGGAAGTAGCTGGGTAAAATACAGGAATCAAGCTTTCAGAGTTGTGTCCATCTATGAATGATACGAAAAAAGGAGGGGAATAATGAGGTAAGAAAGTAAGATAATTACAGTAATAATTTGGGGGGAGCAAAACAGAAATCTATCTGCAGAGATTTGCAAAAGGATTTTACAGTATTGAATGACGATGTGTTAAATTGATAGGTGAAATCTGAGGTAGATATATATAAAATGATGCACGTAGGCAAAGGGATTCTAGTGTTATGTTTACAGTGCTGGGGTTTCTGAGTTTACTATTTCCATGCAAGAAAGAGATCTTGTTGTTATAATAAGTAGCTTAAATCTAAGTACCAGTAAAAATGCCAATCAAATGTTAACAATTAGGAACAGAGTATAGAATAAAATGAGAAACAACATTATATTGTGCATAAATCCATATGACGCTTTTATTTTGAATATAATGTGTTGCCCTTGATTGTCCATTCACATTTCAGAAAGGACACAATTGAACTGGAAAAGATTCAGAAAAGGGCAGCAAAGACATGGTGTGATTTATATGTGAGGAGCTATTTAAATGGATAGGAATTTCTCAAGTATGGAAAAGAGATTGATTAGGGGAAAGTTATGATGGACATCTATAAAATCATGTATTTTCTCTGTGGTAAGAGGAGCATGGGGCAAACAAGAGGGGAGAATATTTTACACTACCTATTTCGAAACAGAATCTAGATATCAAATGAAACTAGCAAGTGGCAAAAACCAGTGCTTCTTCATGTAATGCAGTTAAATTGTGGAACTCTTTGAAATAGGATGCTATGGGTACTGAAAGTTTTCTTTAGTTTAAAAGTGAACAGATGAATAGAAGAAAACACCTTTAAAGATTACCAGATACAGAGGCAACATCTCTGTCTCAGGATCTACTTGAGAAGTTGAGGCAAGGACAAGTATTCTGAGAAAATACCAGTACTGTTTAGCCTGCTCTTATACTCTTTCTTATGCATCCACTCCCACTTTAGGGACAAGCTGATATCTATCCAAAGCAAATACTAAATGCATACTTTCCCACCAACTCCCAAAAGAAGAGACTGAAGAAACCAGGGAGAAAGACAATCATTGAGGTGGGATGGGTTATGCTGGAGGAGAAGTAGAAAAATAAGAGAACAGGGTAAAGACTAAGAGGCTAAGCCCAGAACAACACGGAACTAGTAAGGAACAGTGAGCAGAGCACCCCTATATTTCTGTGGTATCCAGGGACTGGTAGAGGCTGCCTAGTAATGCCCTGCTCAGAACAAGGGAATAGAAATAGCCCTGCTAGTTGCTGGGATCTTGTGTTTTCTTCTTCTTAGAGCTGGAGGTGAGAAACGAGGTAGTTGATAGAGAGGGCCCAGAATTTAGTAGGTCTTGGGATGGGAACTGTACAAGTAAAGATGTGAGAAGAGCATCCAGAATCTTGATGATAAATTCTGGAGGAGTCAGAAGACTGGCATACTTGATATACAGAGATGCCAGTCTCCCTCTCATTGCATAAGAGACATGAGTCAGGGTGTCCTGTGAGCAAACATGTGCCTCTGCTTGATGGAAGATTTTTCCAGCTTATACTCACAGTCATCTATTGAACTAGTTCTGAGTGAAAACTGGCCACCAGAGTTCCTCATCCTCTCTTGAAAATGGATGGCCCTACAACCATGCATCATGATTGGATGTAAGGGGGAGGAACTTGAGCAATCGAAGCATGAATATCTGCATATTCTTCTTCATACTATCTACATCCTCATCCTATCTACTATCTACTTCTAAATATCTACATATTCTTCTTCATATGTCTTCATACACTTCTACAAGTGTTCTCAAGGAAGGTCATCTGGTTGTTCAAAGCTTACTGAAGTGATGTGTGAGCTGGACAGGGAGTCACAGGTTGAGGCCTCAGAGATATCTCCTTGGTGCTACGTGCTGGAGGAGACTGCCTTTTCATGGGACCTGCCTGAGGTAGGACATGGTAGTATTATCTTCGTGTTCTTTACTGTACACAGGGCAAGCAGTGTGGGGTTGATCCAGACTCACTGACCATAGACCCAGTGGTCCCCAGTTTTAGTGATGCTGCAAGGATGATCCTTCCATTTCAGCGGTGAGGTTTCTATCTGCATTTTGAGGTGAGTTTTGTTCAGCTGAGGCTCAACAGGGAGATTTCCCTTTGCTGGTGATCACGAGGGACATGAATGCTCCAGAGAGCTTCCAGGTTCTGAGGAGGGCTTGTAAAACACCAGTAGTTCAAGGAAGTCTTGGAAGAGGCCTCTTGGGTCACTAGTGTAGAATGACAGACATCTCAGAGGTTGTGGGGAAGGCACATGCCAGCACAATCCAGACTGGATTGTCCAAACCATAAAACATCACCTCCAAATCCAGTATCTTCTCTTGGAGGCTGGTCAGTGTTGCACTGGGTCGTTGGTGCAGTATTGAAGCATTTGAGTCAGCACTCATAGGTTGTTGATGATCATAATCCTCCTTGAAGGAAAAGTTGCTGCATCATTTCTGACCACCTCTGCAGCTATTAAGGCACCTTGACCTGCTTCTTATCCCAGCTAATAGTTTCCCATACAATAGCCATTACCTTTTCTTTTAAGCACTTTCTCCTGGTTGGGGGCCAGGAGGAGGAGAGTTAATGACAGTCTGTCTCCTTGTGGTCTTCGATCATACACAGTTTCATGCTCTAGACTGGAATCATGTAGCTCTGGTCTGGGTAGATCAGATACACCAGCACAGACTTCAGCTGTGTTATACCTTTTGCTGTAATCTGTGCTGAGGAGAAATGCTGTGCAACAGTTCCTCCCCTTGCAGAGGTCCCAGTTTTTTGGGCAGAAGAACTTTCATTCCTTTCTCCCATGAGAAGCAAAGGTCTTCAGTCCTGAGGGGCTCAGAGTGGCAGTCTTGGAGAGCATGGAGTGGGGCTTTGTTACCGGCTGTGTGGCAGGGAGATTTTGAGATCTCAGCCACAGCAGGAAGGGGCTCCAGTGAGTTCTGGTCAGCCACAGGCAAACGCAGAAATAAATGTTATCCAAACAGAAGTGGGCTTGTACACAAAGTCCTTCCTCCTTCTTGCCTTTGCTTTGTATCAAGGTGAGGAGCAGTATCCTTTGCAAGGACGCAAACAGTGGTTTTTGACACCTCACTTCTGGATAAAGTACCGTAATACATCTCACAAAGGAGCTGGATCTGAAAATAGGCAAAGTCTGGAACTGATGGGTTGCCCTGTGTGAATCATGTGCTGGTGTTTTGAGCAGGCTCTTGTCCTGCTTCTTCCTCCAACTTGTACTGCTGGCTGGGGAATGGTGGTGGGCCCAAAGTTGCAGCAGTGGAGAATTGCCTTGGCCTGATGATACCACCTTGGCAACAGTGCTATAGAGGGGAACCAGGAGCATCCCTGGGGTGAGAAAGGTGATCTGCCGGTTGACTCACGAGGAATGTCTGGGATGGTTCTTCTTTAGGAAATAGAATTAATGAACAGAGGTCTAACACCAACATTTTTCTTTCTGACTAGAAACAATAGAGATGGTAGAGAGGAAACTATGGGCCATAGATGTCACAACTTATGGTAGTCTTACGCTCTAGGACAGTGTCCATGTGACATGCTGGCCACAGAGATTAAACACATATGGAGAGCAACATATGAAATGGCCTGATGCATATTACTTCTGTAATGTTGGCTGCAGGCCAGCAAAAAAGGGCTTTGGTTCATACTAACGTTTTCATACTTACTGTGCTGAATGAGGCCCCTGGGGACACATTCCTTGCACTTCAGAGAAGCAGTGAAGAACGAGGATAAATCCATCGCTACTGTTCATGCTGGCTGACACTTGCTCTGCAAATGAGACAGGCCTTTGATTTTTTTGTTTTAATTGTATTAATTGGATGTGTTTTGTTTTACAGTACCTCCTTAGCTTAAATGACATGGCTGCTTCTCATGACTGCTTAACATTAGGTTTTCTGTTCATCTCCTTTTACTTACAAGGACATGGTATGCAGTAGCCTTTAGTATTGGTTTGAAAGTGTCTCCTAAACAGCTCTAAAAAGGGACCTACCTGCAGAAAGAAGCAGAATGGTCTGGCAAAGAATATATATTACCCAAATCCAAAGCAAAGATCCTGAGAGCTGCCCATTTGATTCCTAATCTCACAGACATCTCAATGCTGTATGCATTTTCATTCTTGATCAAAACTTTTAAAGAGGACACTCATCCTGTGGAGGCTATTTTTATGCCTTGATGAGCAACAAACTGTTCAGCCCTATTTTACCCATGAAAATAGTCTTCTTTTCTGTTTGTCTTGCACAAGTGATTCTGTTGGTAGGTGCCAGATAATTAAATAATAATTAGATAACTAATAATTAGATACATTATATACAGATAATAATAATTATATGCAGATGATTAGATAACTAATTTCTTTATACAACACAAGCTAGAATACTTACATAGTTATGTGAATAACTCACGTTAATTGATTTCTCAGCTTCACCTGGAAGAATCTGAATGCTTCCATCTGGGGTTCACCTCAGAGACAGTTCGCCTGACAGAGATTTATTCCTTTCCTTGATGATGACCTTTTGGCTAGCTTTGAATGGATCTGTAAAGCATTCAGGGAGGGAAAAGGTTTCTATGATTATGCTATCCATCCATTAGTCCTTTCTAGCAGCTTCAACGCTTGTATTTCAACAACATTTGACAGGACATGGTGACACTGTGTTTGACAAAGAAGCTGTACTCCCACGAAATTCATGAAAATTGATATCAGGGAAAGAACAATATAAAGACTGATCATAATTACTGCAATTACATTTGTTGTTTTCTTGGTTGTTCAGGGAAAAGAAGGAAATGCAAAGGAATAATTGAACCATTTACTCTAAATATTGATGCTTACCAACATTAACATTGGCTACCAGTGTAGAATGATCATGTTTCTACTCTGTGCTAGAAAGTAAACCTTGAGAAACAGAAAGTTTGCCAACAGTGGATAATTGCAATGTTGGAAACTAATTGTTTAATTAGTATTTTTCTTAATTGGCATGACACATCAGAAAGCAATTGACACAAATACATGTTTGTTATATGGTGTACACCTTCACCAGCATCATGTCAAGAAGTTAAAACTAGAATTTAAGACTCTAAAGTTGTATTCATCTACTTAGTGTGGAACAAAAGAGAGAAGATAAATAAGAGATGTTTAGCATCCAGCACATAAGATACAACAAAATGGCTTATTAAAGGCTCCTGCATAGATGCAGATGCCTGATTCAAGCATGTGCCTTGTTAAATGAACAAACTATGGGCACAGGTACAAAATATAGAATCAACAAATACACAGTGGTAATAGAAACTGAGAAAATTTCAAAGGGAAACCCAAAGACAATGGACTTACTTGGATTAAGTAATATGTATTTCAAAACAAAGTGAATTTCCTGTCACCACAGAAATGCAAAGAAATGGAAAATACATCCAACTAAGAAGATCTGTGTCTCCACAGTAAATTAAAGTATGTGGCAAAATGAGCTACTGAACAAGGAAGAAAGTAATAATATTAGATCAGCAAGGTGAATGCAGTCATCCGGATGATTTCTTGGATGTTTCCAGCATTCATCAAAATGGTCATTACTTCATATTACTTGGGAATATGAAGTAATGGGAATGCTTAGTACACACTTTTTCTATTACCTGAGAGTCCAAAGTTATGACACTAAAAAAAGAGTGGGGAAAAGGATATTTTCTTTCCCCATCTTTTTTCCCTCTTGAAATGTTTTTAATCTTTATTATTCAGAAAGGCCCAACTTTAAAATAAATCTTAATTTTTACCATAACAGCGTTGTAACAGAAAAAGGGATGACATTTCTTCCCCAAAGGCTTAGAGGACTGGAGTTGGAACATTGCTTCAGTTGTGATGGAGGCATCTTTTTCTGATGGGTGTTTGTTAGAGTATTTTTATCAAATTTGTGTTAAAAATACAAAGCAACCCTGATTTGCAAGCAGTGTGGCTTAATGTATTTCAGCTGCTTTGATTTTCTCTCATGTAATTATCTTCCTACATCTTCTTCAGTCATCTACTGAGTCTTCCAAAGCAAGAGAGGAATTTATGATGTTAAGAATGACCCAATCAAATAATACTTTTTTAAAATCAAGAAATCTTTAAAAAGTTCAAGGAAAAGGAAAACCCTCTGTATCCTTCCTATACACACCATACAGAAACGATGACAAGAAAACTTTCAGCATCTCATTTCAGAACATTTCAGTGGGAAATTCAGTAGCATTTATTTGTAAAAGTCCCACTTTAAAATTAGCTTTATGACCCTCTCATGTTTCAAAGTGCTTATCAGGTCTATATAGAGAAGGGCAAATACTGTTTTTGAAGAGACGATTGGTGATAGAATTACAAATGGAATAGTCACGACAATTAGCAGAAGCTAGAATGGAAGTTGGCTAAGAAAAGAAATTGTATTAGAGAAGAAATGTACCATTGCAAAAGCAAAAACCACAACATACTAATTGAAGGAAGAGGCTGCCAAGAGGTTGAATAAAAACAGTACTAAAATATAATGTTCTGCCCTCAGTTTCTCTTTTTCAGCTTCACTGATTTTTCTGAGTTTTTTTCTTCCATGTGTCAGAGCTGAACTTGATCTTTTGTGTCCGTGGATTAATAACTAACCAGACTTTGGGCCTGTTGAGTTGCATGTGTTGAACCCCATGTTGCATATATTGAGCACCAGGCTCCATGAAGTTGCTTTTGCTATTCCTAGTAATAAAAAGAAAGAAAAAAATCAAACTGCTAACCTTTATCCAACTTTCAATAAGAGGAAGTAACATTGCCCCAGGTCCAATGCCAATTAGAATCCAGACGTCTTCTTTTTAACCACAATGTGTGGTGGTGGTAATGCTTTGGCAGATATCACTGCATTTAAAAACGTTTATTAGTTATTTTCTCCCAATATATTTATTTCTTTCTTACTACCTGTGAAACTGTTTAGACCATGAATTTTCAATAATTAGTCTTTATAACTATAGTGCACACAAGATCAGATATTACTCATTCTCTTCCCTTGTCTAGGTAATTTCAACTGGAGAAAACCAGCAATAAATACATTTCATAGGCCTTGGAACTAAATGATCTTAAGGTCCTTTCCAACCCTAACTATTCTATGATTCTATGGTTATGGAAGAGGTGTGGAATTTGAAACAAATGATAGTTTGATGTTAATGTTCTTCAGTCATTTGGTGCCACGATCTGCCAGAATTATACCAATATTTTCCACAGTCTAACACTTGATGGAAACCGTCAGTGGTTTAGCAGAATTAGGACCAAAGGTTGAGGGTCACTTGCCAAACTTTGGGGCTGTCAAGTTGCATGTGTTGAGCAACTCAGGCTCAATGAAGTTGGTCTGTCTCTTTGGCTAAGGAGGTCCTTACATTTCATTTGCAGAGCAGTACTGCAGCCTGTTTTGGACTGTGTGAAAGAATGTCTATCTAGACTTACAGGAGGGCCACAGCATTATGCTCAGAAACAGCTGAAAGGACAGGGAATATATCTAGGGTAAATGGAGATAAAACAGGCATGACACTGCTGCCTGCACTGAAGGCAGGTACAGCTTTTTCTGTATTCTGTACATTCTGTATTCTATATTCTTCTGTATAGCTGCCTTCTGCTATGGAGAGGTGTAACCTCTCCTGGTTCTCCAGTCTCTCCAGTTGCTGGCACTTAAGACTTCCATCACGAAATATGCACCCAGACTAGAATGTCCTTCATGCCAGAAAATAGAAATGGAATTTAGCAAGAAGACAGGACAGACAGCATAAAAAGACACAGTGCACGGCCAGACAACCATACTGATCAGCAATGTGTTTACATGCTACCAGCCCCTTTTATCCCTTTCTGTCTATTTTCTCACACTTGTTTCTCCCCAAACCACCTAGATCCCTGTCGAGGTTTAGGCTGTAAATCAGACACGCAGTTTGCTACATGGAGAATTGAAAGAATGCAACTCCCACAGGTTGAGATAAGAACAGTTTAGTAACTAAGGT
>JANRGW010041318.1:0-30922 GCA_024733675.1 Psilopsiagon aymara | reverse complement strand
TTGGCGGGTGGTGAGCGGTTGTATTCTCTTCTCTTGTTATTTCCCTTATCATTATTATTATTGGTGGCAGCAGCAGTGGTTTATGTTATACCTTAGTTATGAACTGTTCTTATCTCAACCCATGGGAGCTACATTCTTTCAATTCTCCTTCCCATCCCTCTGGGAGCAGGGTGGGGGGGATGAAGGGGGAGGGAGTGAGAGAGCGACTGTGTGAATTAAAGCTGGGCTTAAACCGTGACAGCTGCCCATCTCTCTCTGGCCTAGGGCATCATTTTCTGCAGTCTCCACCTCAAAGAGAAGCCAAATATGTCTACTTGGGCAAGTGTCCCAAGATGCACCAGTCATGGTCAGCCTGTAAATAAGCCATAACACAGCCTTACTTTTTTACAAAATGTCTGACAAACAAAGAGCTGCAAAACAAACCCTACAATTAAATGCCATTACCATGAATTTGAAACCGTGAATAAAAGCTTTAACTTAAATAAGATCTAATTCTGGTCCTCAACTCTTTCTTGTCTTTGGGATGAAGAATAGCTCTTGTTGTTCTTCCAAGTTCACAAGACACAAAGTACAAGATGACTGCTGGCTTGGATACATGCCCTAAGAAATGCATCTGAATGGGGACATGCAAGAAATGTGAAGCAGCTTGAAACTGAATCCTCTGGATCTCCAAGCCATCTATCTCCAGGAATCTCAACCCAAGCTCTGCTGTAACGGAAAAAGGAAAGCAAGGAGAATATTGGGTTTTCGGCATTTGGGTACTGACAAGTAGGAAGTAATGGAAGTATCACCTGCAGAACTTTGGAAATCATTTAAGACAAGATGGCAAAACCAGCTAAATTTAATCATGCCACAGTAAAAGAAGAATTTGGCTACAAGGAGCTACAGATCAAGGATGGTCAAGTGGCAGTCTACAGCCTGGATTCAAAGATACACCTGGAAGAAGGCTATACTTCCAATTTGTGCATACTTGAAGTTTGAATATACAGGTTCTGCTTACGCAGGTAATGCAGAATAGCGCTGCCTCAGAAGTAGAGGGCTAGAACTGGTTTCATGATAGAACAGCCTTTGATACCACCTCAGAAGCATCCCCACGGGCTGACTCCAAGCACAGTTAGAGCTGTCACTGCATCAGGTACTCCTGCACTATGAGTCTCACAGGTTCAGTGGTTCAAGCTCCATCCATTCTTGCCATGATGACATTGAGATAGTATGTTTCTTCTTGAGCTGAAGCACTAAGAAAAGCAGTGTAAAAATAATCAGCCTGACTGCACCCATATGTAACCCAGTTTAGGCCCTACAAGATTCAGATGGGCTACAAATGTTTGGAATGGAGCCATGCTGATTACTCAGCACTCCTCTTTTGCTTTTTGGAAGTACCCTGGAGAACAACATTATTTGAAGCAGTGAAAAAGCTTTCTGATATCTTCACTAATCTCGACATCAGACTACTAATTCCAGCGCACACATCCAGCTCAAGTACCTGAGTAAGGGAAAAACAGTTCCTGAGGAGCTGCCTGTATCTCCCACATCCCAGAAACAACAGTATATCCATAAAACCCACATCCATAGAGCAGATTTTTCCCAGACCTTGCATCTAGCACCAGTCAAGAAAACAATCAATGGCTTTTGCTAGCTTTAAGCTTACACACCGTATCAGAGGGAATTTTAGGTGTACTTCAGACTACATACTTCAAAACCCTTGTATGACATTACTCATCAGTGACAGGACTCCTGAATAGACCCACATACTTCCTTCAATGTGAACAACTAAAAATGTTTCCTGTTCAGGAGTCCAGCACAAGCAATTCAAACATTACTTCTGACACCTGCTCCTCCTGTCAAGTCCTGCTGGGTATCCCTCAGATTTAATTTGCTAATAACTCACTAATAATGGCAAGAGCTTGGAACAGGCCAATAAGGAAAACTATCAGGAGCAAAACATTAAATGAATTTGAGGAGAACAAAGTTACACTTGAAACCCAGATGTCAGAAAAGTACTTGTCCACCCTAATGACAGTGATCTCATCCTGCATCAGGAAGCCCTGCCTGCACAAGTCTCCTTCCTCCCCAAGACTTCCTTTACCAGCTCCTGGGCTTCTCTACTTTTCATCTCCCCCTGTCTCATGGCAGCTATCACACCTCCATCTCCCTCACCCCCTCAGGCAAAGGCCAGCACCACTCCAGAGTCCCTGGCTATCCCCACACTGGGGATTCTCCATAGGTACTGCCCAGAGCCAGTGCCAATGCTCAGGTGTAACTGCTCAAATGGGAGCCACTGTGCAGCCAAAGGAAGCTCCCCATGCCTTCCTCCTCCCACTGCAGTTTACAGGATACAAAACCCATTTCCTAGCAAAAAGCAAGTAGCTAAGAACCATGATATGGAGGTAAGCAGTAGAGGCCTCATGCCTGTGCTTGCAATGCTGAAGACACCCCAAATCTTCTGCTGGCACAACACAAGTGACAGAAGGCCATGCTGATGCCAGCACCTCTGGGCTGCCCCTCTCCCTTGCCCCCCTCCAGCTGGGAAAGAACATATTCCCATTCCCCAAACCACATATAAGGAGATTCTTCCCAGCAAAAGCATCACTGAACCTTCCTGTGAAAGTAAAGCCAAACCACTTGATGCTTCATTTCAGCAGAGATAGGCATGGGCAGAGGGACACAGCAGAGATCTACAGAGGACAGCAAACCAAGGGGGAGGAAGACTTTTCTTTCCCAACCCCACTTTTTTCTAATTAAAAAGATCATTTGTTTCAAGTAAATTGCCTTAGGACTTGCAGTTTACAATCACAAATAAATACTTGTCAGTTTTCTCAGTTCAATGGAACTTTTTGTTGCTTAGACAGCTAAATGTCATGGGATTTTTATGAAAGGTTAAAATTCTGTATAATTTAACAGTTAATGGTACCCAAAGAAAAACGATACAAAACCACATCCACTTCAGTGTTCTGCAAAGGCTACAGGCTTCGGTTGGGTCTTCTGCAGTAGAAAGCCTCTTTCACATGCTAGTCCAAGGCTCCAAAGCTTCTTTTTCAAGACCCATCACTTTCAACAATCAAAATCCAAAACCAGCAGCAACAAATTGTTTTCTAGGACTCGGAATAAAACCAGAAAGCTGTACAAATAGGTGTTTATCCTTTCACATGGGAGAACTGGGGAAATCTCTGAATGACATACACATACATAGCGCCTCTTACTGTAAGATTTATTCTCCTTCAGTTTTCTAATGCAGGTGCAAGATTCTGCAAGTCACATTCACCACAGCTTGACTGAATAAATCTGAAAATCCTAAAGACCAGAAAAGAACTTCATATTTCATTGAAATATTGATCCTGCGTTTCACTGCAATGCCAGAAAGAATCCTCCTAACACCCAACTCCAAGCAATCCAAATAACCAACCAGACAATGGCTTATCTCATTCTCAAAGACATTTTCTATACGCTGCATTCAAATATTAAGCAACAGCATCACATTTTTTCCCCTAAGGACATCAGTGGCCTGTAGTAGCTTTGCAAGAGTTCAGTCCTCTTGCTTTCTGAAACCTTTCCAGTTCAAGAACAAGCAGCTACTGCCTTCAAAATATAACCAAAATTAGATTGACTGGTATGTGATAAATCATTCCCCATAGGGACACTATGAATTTAGTGATAGATAAACCTATTCAGTAACTTCTCCAGCTGCCATTCTCCCCTTCTCACCGTCTTTTCCAGAGCATATTTGCTCCCCTTCCATTTAGTCCCTAACCCAAGAAAAGTGGCCAGAAGAAGACTGAACAGAAAGCCAAGAGCAGGAAAAAGGTGAAGAGTTACTTGTGTCGACTACAGAATGACAAGCAGGATGAGTTGATTCCAGCATTTTTTATCTTAGAACACAGCCAATAAATGACATAAATTAGCACAATAAAACTCCCTGGTTATTTAATTCATCCGAAAAAACCCTCTGAACTTGGAAATCATGGCAGGTACCAGAAAGTCATCTGGAATCATGACTGCAGTTTAAGTGAACCCAACAGTCATCTTCAAGCACCAATGGTTACAAAAAAGAAAAGGCACATTGTACAGAATGAAGATCACTTATATAACTACACGTTGTTTTGCCCATCACCAAAAATTCCTCTGCATAATGTGACTTTTTATCCAAATGAAAGACATGAAACAGACAAAAAAGAACCCAGTTTTTGTGGACTAGTATTTAGAAACTATACTTCAGCTACAGAAGCATAGGACAACAGCATCTAAGGAAATCAAAGAGAGGTTAGACAGATATGCTTACGGAGACAGGAACTAGTGTCTTTTGCAGGTCAGTGGCATGCTAGCAGCTATGCCACAAGTGCAGCTTTCAGACAGGATTCAGTCCTTTGAAGTCCTGCATTTATTTTATTAGTAAACCAGCATTTCAGCTGTTTACTTCCCGAGACACATGCCATAAATTTCTATTTTATACAGTTCCTGAGCGGGTATCAAAAGGCACTGCAACGATTCAGGACAGACAAGTAATTGACTCCATAAAATGTCAGACACAAATCTTCTGCTATGATTTCACCTACCCCAGGTGCTTCAAAGCATAAATATTTTATGACTAACAGGCAACAATATCAGCCACACCACTGCATCTGACAGGCAAGCCTGAATTATGGGACTGCCATGGTAAAAAGCTTAATTGAAGCACCTTGTATTGACGTCCGTCCACTTCGGCCATCCTCTCCTGCAAGGAAGCTCTTTCATCAGCACTAGGTTTGAGATTGTTTGCAGTAGATAAAAACCACTCCTCCTTACAGGAACCATCAAAGACAGACACAAAGTTGCTTCCAAAAAGCTCTCTTGCAAGACCGGGCATAGAGATGTGAACTCAAGAGGGAGCCCAAAGCCAGAAGAGATGATCTGAAGCCATCTTCCCCTTGCAAAGCCTTTCATAGTCTAACTACAATTATCTGCCCTTTCTCCAGCTCAAGCAACACCAACACAAGAATTACCAGACTCTAATGTAGATCACTATCAACTTGAAAGAGTCACATTGGAGTGTAAGTATTTGCCCAACCTTATCTTCCTCCCAGGGCTGCCAAGCATGGTGCTAGCCAGTGCCAGCTTTGACTTGCAATCCCATATTTAGAGCCTGAGCAGGACTATCAGTTTCATTTCACAGGGTTTACTAATCCAGTCACTGTTCCAGCCCTCTGTAACCCCTGCTAGACCTATACAACAGAGCATTTCACTTCCAGGTCTCTAGTTCACAGCAAGCCTGCTGGAGAAAGTGGTGTTTTAATGCCTTCACTCTACTGCATCTCCCATGGCAGGGAAGAGGTCCAGAATAACAGCCCCTCTTCCAAGCAGGGCCTGCTGCTTAAATCACAGCAACCTTCACATGTGAAAGGATTTAGAGATTCTGGGTATATTTCTAGAGCCCACACCCAAGACAGCATGCACTTTGCTATACAAACAGACGAACTCGGGGTTTCGCACAAGTCCTGCCTTGTTTCCACAGGCGAGAAGAGGTATCCTTTCTCCACACCTGGTTTTGCTCAGGCTGCTCATCATGCCTCATTTGTCAAATGTGAAGAATGTAAATGGGACTGGGTAAAAATAATGGTATCCTGCTCAGAAAATGAACAAAGGAGAAAAAAAAAGAATCGGTTTCATACAAGATGCTGTGTAACAAGTAACCAGAGCTAAACTTAAAACACACATGCATAAGCTGACCTTAAAATAACAAACCTTACTGCTAATTTCCTAGAGACGTGGAGTTACCCACACTCAGAATGGGGCAGGTTGTGTACTGGTCCAGACTTTAATAAAGAAAACTTGAGAAGCTTCAAGTCTCTACACCAAAAGCAGATTTTAAGGCAGTAAATCTACTTGGCCCCTGCAAGGACTTGCCTTACTGTGTGTCTTGCCACACTGATGTTTCTAAATGAAATAAAAGCAAAACCAGGCTGGTTTTCCCAAATTGTAAGTAAAAAAAACTAAAAAGGGAAAACCCCAACCTGTTCCTTTCATAAATTTTAAAACCCCATACCCTCAAATCTGATCCTATCTGTCGCTATGAAGTTTGTGAAATGGTGGTCAATTTTATAGCATATGAAACAGCTTTGACCCAAGATAACTTCAAATATTGAGGAGTGAGATTTTCAGCACTTCAGGGCTGAGAAAGAAGTGAAAGCCTTTAAAAGCCTTTCAAATACACAGTGGCAGCTTGTGAGAAAGAACTGGTGTTCAGAATATTGCCTGTGGACAGCTACTGAAGTAGTTATTTACAAGTTTTCAACATTTAGTATTAAAACATAAGATAGGAAGAGGGACATAAAGATGACACTAGGTCAAAATGTATCAAACATCCAAAAGCCACAAGCAGAACCAGTTGTATCTTCTTTCTTACATCAAAGCTATTTGTAAATTCAAATGCAACTTGTGGATTACTATATTAAAAGGAAAAGAACTGCTCATTTTGGAGGCACACTGCACATAAGGACATCATAAAATCATAGAACAGTTTGAGTTGGAAGGGACCTCTGAAAGCTCATCTAGTCCAATCTCTGCATCTTGTTGCATGTCTAAAAATGATGTAGGTAAAAGACTGCTACACTCACTATCCACATAATTACACGGGGACTGGGACATTGGCAATGTGCTCTCAAGGTCACGTACAAAACACATATCGAGAACATGCCTCTAATCACGACCCAAACATGAAAACATAGATGCACCAAGGACAACCAGAGCCACGCAGCGCGTGCTGGAACAGCTTGGCCTGTGCATCTACTGAAAAGCCTTCCTACTGATTCTTTTAAAGAAGCACCCAAAAATAAGAGTGAAAATTATCTAGAAAAGACCATTTATTTTAACAAACCACTTGGCAATGCACTGTCTACAGCACAAAGGACACTTGTTCTGGAACACGCCTGTTTTGAGGCTCTCTGCTTTACAACAAACACACAGCATCATGAGAAGACGTTAGCAAGAGAATGAAGATTTTGTTAATTCAGAAGAGTTTTATGCTGTTAACATGCCCCGAGCTTCTACATGTCACAGTTAATAAAGAACTAGTAAGACTTAGCTGGGCTCTATACCACTCTAGCTACAGACAATGTCTCATGTCAGCCCCAATATGAAAGGCTTGAATAAGCAGAAGAATAAAGAAGTCTAGCTAAATCCATTTTATTCACACTACTAATACGATCATTAGACACAGCCTAAAATAATAATAAATCGCTGACTTCATTTAAGTGAAGGAAATGCAAGCTGGCTTACCACTGAACTCCTTGATTTTTATCCTTCTGCTCAACGAGCTGTGATGTTATCTATGGCTGTATTAAAACCTACTCAGTTATAATAAAACAGTTTCATCAGTACCTCAGAGTGCTTGATCATCATGTTCGCTAATGTAAGATAATCCAAGTCACCTTCATGCAAACTCAACTGGCTATGATCTGAAGCATTCTGCTTACATACAACTACCAGTATTGGCATTTTTTGGAGGGCCTCTGGCAACCCACAGAGGTGGGTACACTCCTTGTGCAGGGTGGCAAGCCATCACTCTGGAGGAGAATTTACCCAGGGAATCAAACTGATGCCATGCAGCATCAAAGCTGAAAGCCAAGGCTGTCAGGGTTAGTTCTGAATGGTAGAGGCTCTTCCTAGGGAGTGGAGTGCTGATGTCTGACATTTCCTCTAAGCAACACCGCATCTTTTATTTCCTGGTATCTCACTCACAAAGTAGGTGTTATGACAGACATCACAGTAGCCACAAGAGATTAAAGGTAACAACAGTAAGAAATTAAGTGTGTTTATTCCAGTTTAATTTTAAACCCAGAATCCGCAATAAAACTTAGTGCTTTAGTTATTTCTTAGCTAAAGAAACATTGCCACAATACTACTGTAACAGCAATTAGGTTGCATGGCCTCACCTCTACACCCCATGGAGCATATTCCCATGCAATGAGACAGTAGCTATCGTCTGGCTCCCAGGAGAAACAAGCCTACCATCAGCTCATTTATTAAACAAGGATGCCAACATTTCAGCCCTTTTAAGATCTCACGCCTTACATACATAGTAACATAGCATCACAATCTATTTTATACTTACATAAACAACATCCAGCCACTTGGCCATTTTTGTAACCTTCCCTGCACCTGCCTCTCCACGTCTTCCAGAGATGAGCTGTTGAAAACCCTTCTCCTCGTGTTATTTCACATGCGGCAGGCAGATAATCAGTTACATTGTGAAATGAGAAGTGCCTGCCCACACAAATGACCCTTGATCAGACAAGAGGATGGGGCTCTTGCAGGACCATCACCTGAACCAGTGACAAAAAGCAAGTCAGCTGTCAGTAGCCAGGTTTATATCGCAGTTGTTAACACAAACCAGCAGTCAGCATCGTTACCTCAACAGATAATGCACAACCATGTTCCTCATCACAAAAACTTAAAAGACTGTGAAAAACAGGCTATATAAAGGATGGTCTAAGCTTCCGCTGTGATGCTCTTCCAGCACACACGCATACCCTGCAGCAGCAGCATTTTCAGCATGCGAGCATAAATAAGACCTCCAGCCTGCAAAGGGACTGCAAGCTCTTGATCCTCCACTGCGTGAAGTCCTACCAAGGTTGGTGTTAGGGCTCTTTCTGCAGAACTGGAATCACATTTTTTCTTACACGACACCAGAGGAATGCACCTTCCCAAACAGCTCACAGAAAACTCTTTTCTGTGGTTTCATGTGAACTTCAAAAAACCACAAGCCAACAGCTCCCCAGGAGCGGCACATTCACAAAACACAAAGACGAGTGTGTGGTGTCACTCCCCTTCTCCAAAGGTTAGCTGCAAACGCAAATCACCAAGAAATTCAGGAATAACAGTTTTGTCAGAAGATCAAAACGTCTTTTGAGAGAGAATTCAGGGCCTCCAGGCTTCGTCTCAGAAGGATCCTATTCTAAACCACACTTGACTCACGCTAATGTAACCTTTCAAATGCTATTACAAGCACAGGACTATGTTCACAAGGGGAAACAGGCATAGCAGCTTCCACTAAAGTCATATTTATTTATGTAAAAAATCATGTATCTCCTTTTAACACTGAAAAAATACAAACAACATGACATGTATTTTACAACATACCCCTCATCACCAAATGACAACATACACAAAGTTTAAGTCACCCAAGAATTAACTTGGGTGACTAAATTAACACGGATCAACTAGATTCTAACTCAGTCTTCCCCACCTTCCTCACCCTTTTCTGAACTTCAAACATAAACCCACTTTAGCATGGCACTACTTTACAGGATGGAATAACTATTTTTAGAGATCTTACTGCTTAAAAAAAATACAAAGAAGCTCATAATGAATAGAGTTTGTTTAAAATGAAATAAGAGGAAAAGGGAAATCTGTGGAGGGTTTAATATCTGCTAGGAGCCAGAGGAGATGCCAGTACCACCATGATAACAAACAGCTGGGTTTGACGATGGCGGATGTGTTTGACAATTGCAGCTGGACCCAAGGACACCACAGCTAGCCCTGCATCCTCAAGCAGCATGGTGCAAGATGTGGGACCCCCTAGAGGAACAGTTCAGAACATTGTGTGCACTTCAAGCCATTGATGGCAGGCTGATTCTCGTCTGCTCTTACAGGCTGAACTCCCAGTAGTGGCTAACACAAGGTCTCCCTGTTTGACTTTCTACGACAAGAATCTAGCTAGTAATCATCAACAGCACTGGGCAAAAATAAGTTCACATGTAATAAGTGGGGGTAACTGGGAATCTACATCAAAATCACATTGCTGCTCCAATCTATAAGCAGAGTTGGCCTGAGAAGGTGCCAATGCTGATGTTCGACTGCTTGTTCTTTCCCTACCACACGCATCCCCTTGCTGCTCTTACCCCTCAGTTATGCAGGTACCACTGTTTGCCGGGCTACACTGACCCAGGCAATCAAAACCACTAAGCTGATTGGAAAATATTAGTAAAACAAAAACCACCTTTGCAAAAAACAGGCCTTTTCTAAAATCTCAAACTGCCTACGCAGTCCCATGTAATTTTTAGTGTGGCCCCACAAACGCACATATTGGTGCAGCCATGGGTATCATGGACCCAAATTCCTCCTCCCTCCAAAAAAGGGCACAAATAAGGAATTGACTGAGTAACAGCCAAAGCTACTTCTGCTTTACCCCATCTGGTGGCCTATTGCTTTATATACAGCTGGTAGCAACAACCATTTATGAATGCTATCAGGAACTGCAGGTACTAGAGAAGAAAACGCAAAGTTGGATTAACTTTGTTCTCCTCTAATAGTTATTCCCTGGGTCCAGTAACAGCCAGCATATTCCTCACTTTGCATCCAAAGCAGAGCATTTAGATGCCGTGTGCTCAGATCACGTAGAGTCATCACATCCTGAATGCAGCCAAACGCCTTTAAACAAAGGAAATGGAATTCAACTTTTCTTGGGAAGTGCAGGTTCAGAGAGCGGGGTTTTCTAAGGACAAGTCCTGTGACCAGGCAGAAGCCCTGGCTGGAAGCCTTTTCCTCATTACTCACATTAAACGCTGCAGAGAAAGGCAGAAGGCAATTCTGAACAGTGACCCACATAAGAAGCAGCACTTCACACAGAGCAACCATTTACTGAATAAGCAGCACTCCAGAGCAGAAGACACCACTTTTCTTCCCTCAAAAGGCAATGTGTATTACCAAAGGATAAACTCTTTTGAAAAGCCACAGTAGCACGATTAAATAGTATTTTTCCTTTTACACAGCAAAACATGCAAGGCTGAACCCTTAAGGAATATATGAACTTTCATGTGAATGAAGCCCATTAACTACTGTGCAATGAATGGTGCCTGTGGTACGAATTCATTTCCTTTTAGAGAGCAAAGAGGATAGAAATCTTACAATTGCTACACGCAAGTGCTGACTCATTCAAGGTCATTTTACTCCTTCCCTGAACAAATTGCTTCTTTGAGACCCAGGCTATGGTGGTATTTCAGAAGAGTATAGCTTTTGTGGAAGGCAAGAAGCAGAATGGTAATATAGCCAAATCAGTACTACAGGAAAAAGCCATTTGACTGCTCAAAGGACAACTTTTCAATTAGGAAGTCATGATAATACAGATGATTGCCTTTTTCCTTTTTAACAGAGGTCTCACTTCTCAGAATTTTCTGTTTAACAGGACAAGAATTTCTGCCTAACAAGGCAGAAATTAACATCAAGGTAGTTCTTGAAACGCTAACATTACTTCACCAGAACAGCCCCTACTTTGCATGAGGCTGTAACAGCACTAAAAGCAGCTCTTACCCCCCACACCCCAGCACAAACCAGAGGTATCACCAAAAGCAGGCTTATCAGGAAGCTGCTATCAGGACAGTGATGCTGGTTGAGGGCAATGGGGCTCTGTGGATTGCTGGTGTAGGTAAAATGGAGCAACTCTTTCCTGAGAGTATCACCTCCCTTTAGCCAGGGCCCCCCAAACCCAGAAGAAACAAAATCCACACAGCTAAAGAAAAAAACAAGAAGCAGAGAGAAGACACAGCCTTAGATACCTGGAAGTAGTCTCTGAAAGATAAGGTTTAGTGTGTTACCTATAGGTTCTTGACAGGACCTTTACAAAGGCCTGGGGCAGGCAGATCGGCAGTTTTCACCTCCGTTTTGAAGTGTGCTCCTTCCAAGGAAGGGAGTAGTTTTTGGAAAAGAGGATTTCCATTAGTTGCCTGTTTATAATTTCCTCTGAAAAGAGCAGAAAGTTTTAATTCACACCCAACTATTAAGCCCATAAACTGAATTTTGATGGTTTCAACTAGGATGGTGTTCCTGGTATTTTTAGGAAAGAACCTTGCAATACAAGGTTTGATTCACATCCATTGACATACAAACTTCCTCTCGAATTAGTTTTGATTCCAGGTCCAAATAACTTCTGGATTGATACCACTCCCAGCATATTTTAATAGAGCAGTTTACTGGCAAGGCCGTTCATTGTAACAAGAAAGCAGCAGCAACTGAAACCCACTCCCAGGCTTTTTCTGCATCTTGCAGCAATGAACCCTTACCACAGCCCTTTTAAAGATGCTTTAGTGCCTGGCTGCTGCTGAGACTCCAAGCTCAGCTCCAGCAACAGCTCCCAATGTTCAGCAACCATCGCACTCTCATGGCCTGTGCCACTTTCTGGCAAGCAGATCCAATGCACTCTGTGTTCAGGAGATGACAGACAGACAGATAGACAGAGGGATAAAGGGTTACACTGCTCCAAGACAGCTCTTTGAAACACTGGGTTTCTTTAACGCACCAGACACATTCCTGCTGATATCAATGTGTTCCTTTGGAGAAATTACACAGATTCCAGCCACGTCAGGAACAAATACGCTGTCCTCAGAAGCCAGGACTTCAAGTAGGTGAGTTGCCTGAAACAGCTAAAGGCTCTGGGTTGTGTGTAAGCCCTATTAATTTAGAAATACAGCAATATTTACTACTTTTTTTTCCAGAAAGGCATCATTTACTACTTCAAATGATTTTTCTTTCCCACATTGTCTTCAAAAATCCAGATTTGTAGCACAAAGCAGGAGGGGTGGTATAATTTAATACAACACAGTTGTGTCTCACATAGCTTTGACCATTGGGAAAGTTAAAGGGAAAACATGCTCCAGTTTTACCACTTCAGCATTTTTATCACTTCAGTTTATTACTTCGGCTGGATGCCAGTCGGAGGTGTATTTAAAAGGGGCCAGTGCCTTTCACAGACCTTCTAGCAGTGATTTGTTTTCACATGTAATAACTATTACATACAGCATTTAACTGCTTAATGGCTTAAAGGTACCCCTGGGACATTAGTTAGTGAAAAGAAAATACAATAACACAAGCAAACAACACGATTAATGTGCCAAAACAGTTTTTAACACCCGAGAATTACCCTCCGCTGGTGAAAGGAATAGTCTAGAAAGGCAAGTCCGCAGCAGAGAGCTTTCCCAAGAAATAGGGGCACTCGTGGAAACTGTGATGCCATCTGCCGAGGAATGCATGGAAGTGCAGCACAAGGAATGACACCTGAATGATCTCTCGGCACTTCCGACCATTTCATGTACAGTTTAATTACTGGAATGCTGGTGTTGAAATACAACCTGCTCGTGATCAAGTTCAAAAGGGAAAAAAAAAGTGCTTGAATTGTATAAATTACCTAAGAATGTCAAAGAACTACTGGAAATTCAACTACTGATACTTGGCAAGAGGAGGGCACTTAAGTCACAAAGGTCCATAATATTGTTCCAGTACGTTAAAAAGATAAGAATACAATGTGAGAAACCAAAACTATGAATTTGGCACGGACACACTAACTGCAAAACCAGTGATGTTAAATAGAGTTGGGTTTGTTGAGGGGATTTTTGTGGTTTTGATTTGGTTGGTTACTTTGGGGATTGTTTCAGCTACTGAATTTTCTGCTCCACATCATTACAAGCTGGAAAATATGCTCCTCAGGTCTAAGTCAACTTAAGTTACAGAAGTTTATTAACAAGTCTCAATAAACAAGTGGGTAACTGGCAGCCAATGGGTGAAGCACTCACCCACAGGGTTGAGCTATTACCCCAATTCCCAGAGCTCTGTCTGCAAGTGTTTGGAGGCAGAATGCTATTTCCTTAGATGGTAACAAAGAATTGCTAAAAACTAAAGACTGTCAGAGCAATATTTCTAAGAATTTGCTTTCTTTTCTCGCACTGAAACACTATATCCAATTCTGCCCCAAACAATACTGATGAGTTAAGAAGAGGGTCAGAAAGAGTCTTCTAAAGGATCCAAAATCTGGCAAGCCCACCCCAAGAGGACGCTAAGCTAGTACAGCCTGCTTTTCCTCTAGGCCACAACAGATGCAGAACTGTTGCAATCCAAGTCTGACTTTCATTATTGAAGGAAGATTCACAGTAATAGTAACTTAACTCCTTAATTCAGACACACAGACCTAACGAGATCTGCTGTTCAAGTTACAAATTCAAACTGGATGCTGCCATATAGATGTATTTTGCATAGAAAAGTGCAAAGGCAGCACTGTATTGATCCAGCTACAGCCTGATCCCTTCATTTAATTTCTGAGTCATGTTATTCCTATCTATAAGAAAAAGAAAGAATGCTGCATGAATATTTTCCTAAGCAAATATAAACCATATGAGTTCGGTCCTCAATACAGGGACAAAGTTCCACTACACGTGCCAAGGACAGGCATTACTAAAATGGCTCATTTTGCACCTAGAACAAGACACATAGCCAGTACTCATTCCTGAAACATAAAGGGTTAAAGCAATTACCCATTCCTCAGCTGGACAACTACTACTATTGTAAAGTCCATATTCAGCTGAATTCCATCAGGCCATGCTTTCTTAACACAATCTGACATGTACTTCTTCAGGATCTTGGATTTTTTTTCCCCCTCCTCTATGCCTCTCAACAGTAGAAACTAGGAATAAATACACCCAAAAAGTCAGATGGCAATCCAAATAAGGTGACATATAATTATCAAGCAGGGGAGACTGATGGTGGGACTGTAGCGATTTCTGGGTTGAAAACATACAAAACAAAACACGTTTTCCAGGTCCTTTGCAGACAGCACAATGCTGGGTTTTGTTTCAAGTTCATAACTTGGCTCTTAAAGCAGTTGATAATGAACCAGCAGGCATTATTTCAAATCAACCACTTTTATTAAATGAGCCAGAAAGGAAAGAGGCAGGGCTAATTACCAACATTCCTTGATGAATTACCTAGCGGTGTGTGGTAAATCTCCGGGCGTCTTTGTCTTTATCCCCAAATTTATCCCTTACTTATTTCTCAAGAGGTTAAAGGACATGGGGCTAATTAAGGAACCAATCCAATGACAGACAGAATCATTCAAGGTAAGGCTGGTTTTTACTCTTTCAAGCTTTTACATCTCTGCCTGGTACTTCTTAATCTAATTTAAAAAGAGAAAAAATTATTACTGCAGGGAAGGGGGAGGAAAAGCACTAATCTTGTCACGGCCAGGCAGGTTGAAATTGCCATGCAGTGCTGGGCAAAATGCTACATATTTGTAATTTAGCCAATAAGAAATTCCTTAAGCCTCTCTTGAATGGCAGGAATGTCTCCAGCTTGTCACTTTGAATTCATTCACTGCACAGGTTCAACATCTCGGAGAATAATGCTGCCAAAGTAGCTGAAGAACTGAAATACTTGTGAGCGTACATAATTCCATAAGATTACTTTAAGCAGATCTAAGTTTTCACATTTAAAAAGTAATGTCTGTCAAAAGTGTCAGCAGAGGCCTCTCTAGACCCCCACTCAACTCTGCTGCTCTCCAGCCCCACATGTGGCTCTGGGCACTGGTTTCTCCATTCTTAAGATGTGGACTCAACACAACCACAATGATCAGCATTGCAGTCACCCTCTTCATATATCCTTGCCTCAACCAGAAAAGTGGAATAAGATGGGTTTTAAATGAATATTTACTGGAAAAGGTCTTAATACAAGCTGTTGAAACCTGGTAGCTGCTGGGCTGTGGAGCCTCACCAATGCGTTTAGTACCCATGAACATGGGCACCTACAAATCTTTATGCAGATTAACAGATCCAAAACAGCCACTGACACATTGTGAACCACCATTTACCCAAGGTCTGGTAATTCAGCCATCGGATAATACGTCTAGACCATTAAAAAGAAGCACTTTGAAGCCATAACAAAACAAACTTAGCAAGCTCTCCTTAACTTTGTGGATGTTATCATGCCAGCGAACCCTCAAGACCACCAACCAGGACAAAAAACCACAAAGAACCTTCTAAAAGGTGATCAGAGCTTGGACTTCCAGATGCCTACATCATTCTATGTAAATATATCCTTATTTCCTCCATGCCAAAAATGTTATTTCAAACTACCAGGTAACTACTCCATGAACTTGGATGGCAACTGCTCTCTGATAAGAAGCACTTTCTCAGCTACCTTCCCACTCTGCTCTCAGCATCATTTGCCCAGGAAATACCTTAGCAGCACAATTCAGCAGCAGCATGGTTTGTTCTACAGCTTCGGGAGCTGTATTTCATGCCACAGTGACCACAGCTGAAGAGCACAATGGAAAGATAAGACATCTTTATCAGCAACAGCACTTCTACCAAGAGCTAGGCAACACACGTATCTGCATCCATAGGTAAAGGACATTTGGGATGAAGGGTAAAAGCAGTGTTTTGCACTAGCAGCCAAGCAGGCAGATACCTGCACACAGAAGTATGTTGCCCCCTTGAATTCCTTGCATTTTTAATGTCTAATAACCTAGGCGTTAAGCAACAGTTTACATTTTACCTCTATTACTAACCACAGACATCAAGCACCCAGTGCTTGTTTTGGAACAGCTTTAAACCCACTTAGCAAGCAAAAGATTGAAGGCCTGAGAGATACTTTTACTTACATGAAAGCTTAGGAGACGAGGCAGGATTTAGTGGCTCTGTAGTTAAATGCAAGTTTTTCTCCAGGAAGAATCTGCTGTAGGCTTAAGTTAAGTATACAACAGCCACTGAATGTAAATAATGTTCCTTAAATGTTCTATCTGTAGCTCACTGAGCCTGGCAAATCACTTATCTAAGTTCTCAACTGCAAATACACGCCACCCTTACTTAACATAGGGGCACACACTACTGTCTGCCATTGTCAGGTTAGATTAAATTAACTCTCCATCAGATAAGAATGTCCACAAACACGCATTTGCCATAGCAGATGCTACCACATGTTTATCTTGGCATCCCATTGTTCCTGTTCTTCAGAACTGTGAGATAAGTCCCCTACAGAATGAAGTTTTATAGTAATTATTACACCAAGAATACTATTGCTAACTGCACAGCCTTCCCTGCTCAGCGGGGCTGCATTACCACCACAGGTCACTCTCTATAATAAGAACAATGGAAAAGAAGTAGGAGGAGGTATTTTTTTGATGTATGTCCATAGTCATTGCCATCACCCCGAAGGCACGCTTGGCATTTCAAAAATGAACAAATACAGGGTATCTGATGCAAAGAGCTTACCGTGGTGGCGCATTTGAAGTCTGAACAAACAATGACATGAGGGTGAAGGCAAGAGGCCAGCCTGGTTGCCTGCACCCTCCCAAACAGCACTGCACTTCTGTCCACTCAGAAAATGTTGCTTTAAGGGGAGATAGGCTCACAAACTACAGCAGTGGGACAGCATTAAAGAAGAGGAAAATAGACCTGCTCTGCTATCAGCCATGAGACGGGCGCAAAGCTCCTGGAACAATAAGCAAGAATGGAAATCCAGTAAGCAGTATCTGGTTCTAGGTTTGAAAAGAAGAGGTTTCAGGTTGGTTAGGATCCCAGGTGAAAGATGAAAGACCACAAAGACAAGACATACCAGCGAAGTGCTGCAGTTCTAGCACCAAAAGAGCAGTAAACATCTACCACAAAGATACCCACTGTAGTCAGTGTGGCAGCAGTAATGGTAAGTGGAGTTCTTAAGGAAAAGTAGATTTTTAAATAACCAGCATATTATAAACATTGTTGTAAGCAAATACACTATTAACAATCTGTTATAACAAATATTAAAACTGGTGTTGTAGCCTATAGTTTCATACATAAGTTTTTATATACATGTCACATCTTGGGGTGAACTGTCCCATTAGCAAGGGCAGGCACTATGCAGGAGCACAGATTCTACGTCCAGAGAGGAGAGATCTCAAACTGTGGATCACCAAAGCAGGACCCAGAACTGTCCAGATCCCCTGGAGCAAGGGAACTGTTTGCTCAGCCTCCAGGAACAGGGATAAAAAGGATGCTGGCATCCTGAAAGGGATCCCTTATATAACCTGCTGGCCAGGAAACCTGCTTTTATTTTAGTACACGCCCAGGATTTATATGGCGTCCAAAAGAAAACTTCATCACTGCAGGAACATGCTGCAAACACCCACTGCAGGTTCTCACCGCAGCCCTCCAGCCTGTACTGTGCAGCAGCATTCAGTGTGGTGCTCTCAGGACAGGCAAGCATCGCCCATCTCAACACCTGTGCCAAACAGGAGTTACATTCTTAAATCCCTATGGCAGACATATAGGAAGGAAGAGAATGAGAGGTCCAGCAGATTTCTTATAGTGTTGTTCATTTGGCATGGTGACGCTCCAGAGGATGAGGATGTACACCAACCACATCCTTAGAAGCATTAGTGTGCAGCAGCAGGGACAGACTGGGGCAGGCAGGCACCATACCATTTCACCACAATACATCCAGTTTAGGGTTCCATCAGTTCTTATACTGTGACCTGGTGTAGCACATTAAAACCATGGCAGCACGAGTGTCACATCATGCACCAACTGAGGAATGCCAGCAAACAGCATGGGGAGACAGAGGAGAAAGTGTCCACCTCCATTTTCCACCTTCCAACTGCTAAGTGAGACATGCAGAGGGCTGGATGTCAGCTGCCTGCTGGTAACATTTTCAATCCTGAAAGAACTGGTAATGTTTTCAAAGGAAGTGATTTCCAATTCTGTGGGTTGATGTGGGATTCTGAGCCTCCCTTCCTGAGATGCTCTAGTGCCTCTCCTCCTAAAGAGGTCATAAGCCTGCTCACACCAGTCTCAGTGTCTGCAATGCCACACTGTGTTTTGGGCAGGCAGGTCCAAAGTACTTAGAGGTTATGCTTGTTCTGAACTGTAACACTTACCCAGAAATCAGGCAAAGCAACATAAGCCACACAGCATAGCTACTACTCAGTTTTTGTCATGTCTCTCAAGTAGCAACCAGGTGAGCCTACTCCTCCTTCAGCCTTCTCTGAACTTCTGAAGCAAATCAGTGTTTCTGCCTGCTGATCAAAACATTCCTGTAATCAGCTGCCTGGACTGACACAGAAGCCTGAAACTACCCTATAGACCAGGCAATTAGAAAGGCAGGGAGTTGTCCTGCTGCCACCAGTAACTCGGCAGGCGGAAGGGAGATCACTCACTTTACAAGAATCCTGCAAGCTGCTTGATAGCAAAGGAGGCCGGGAGCAGGCGAGGGGGCACAAAAGGCATGAAAAGCAGAACCCAGCAACTCTATCGCATCAACAGGAGATGCTCTCTAAATAACTGTCAACAGACAGCTGCTAGGACTACAGGAGACAAGCTAATTCCGGGATATCAAGCAGGAATACAGTAACACATGAGGTCCAAAACAACTATGGGGGAGCAGATTAACAGACCAGCTTCACCACAAACCAAGAGCATATTCTCCCAATTTCTAATAGCCAAGGACTTCATCCCCTCTAACAAATTTAACTCCACGAGGTATGGGATTAGTAGCAATGTTGTTTTGCAAATGGATGCCTGAAAAGCAAAAGGACTAACCCATCATCAGGTCTCAGTGACTACAAACAGGGACCTGATGCATGACCTCTCTCCAGTCCTGGGCTAACCCTGCTTCCAGAAATGCAACGACCAGTTCCCAGCTCTGGGATACTGAAGTTGAGATCTTTAATGGTGCTTCTGCTCCCACAGGTAAGGACTCATACCAGCTGCAATCAACAACAACAAAAAGAACAGCTTCTTAACATTTATTAAGTATACAAAGCTAAAATACACCTGCATGGAAGAAGCACCTCCATAAAACAACTGAAGACATCTTAAGCTGAACTCTTTGAAAACAATTTAACCCTTACAAAAATAAAAAAAACTTACTTTGTACCTCAGGAACAGATCCTGTTCCAACACTGACAGAGCTCAGAACTGCTCCAACAATCAATATTTTAAGGTATGAGCTCCTGTTTCCAAGGCAGAGCAAGAAGCTGAACTGAAGCAGAAGCAAAGAAACTCCTGTGACATCTCCGTAGCAGTGGTCCTCAACTACCAACAGGACATGGAAGGTAAGGTGCTTAGAGATAAAACAACCTGTATGTCTGTGAAGCTAACATCAGCTCTGCAGAAGGATAACTGAAAGCAGTAACAAATCTTCCTTTGGCTATTACATGCAAAGAGATACTGTTCCAAATGTGTTAGACCTAGTCCATCGCCTAATTAGGGTGCACAACGTAACACAAAATTTGAATTCCAACAGGTCATTTCCTACCTTGCCAGGCGACATTGCGTGGCAGACGACTGACGCAATAAGTCATTACTCAAGAAAATTAAATCCTATTTATTCATATGTCCTTAAACATACCACATTATGTAATTTGGAGATTCCTATGCAATGTGACAGAGATTCATACGTATTTCTCTTTCTTTCTGCATTATTTCTTAATGAACATTTGGAAAACAAACATAAAACTCCAAACTCATTAACACCTTTGGCTCCTTTTTAAACTACTTATTCCAAACTCCCAGCTTCTGCCATGCAAGTGTTATTCTCCTCACATTCAGAGGCAGGAGAGAAAGGCGAGTCACACAATGTAATAAAAAAACACTAAATGACGACAAATTCAAGAAGCTTGGCATGGGCTTTTTTTGATGCTAAAATCCAAAGCAAGCAAAACCAACAAGAACAGCTACTACATTTGGTCTTAGGTGTTTGTGAAGTACGGTTCAAACAGACCTCTTCAAAAGAAAGTTGCCTTGCAGATTAACATCTCTCAAAGTGTAAAAATCCCCTTTTTGTGTCTCTCATTCGTTAAGGTCACTAAATCCAGACCATCTGGATAATAAAGTTACCAACTTAGTTCCCCATTTATCTAATTAAAACTTCTCTACAGCTCATACGGAAAATTTGTCTACAGCTAAAAAACAACTGAAGTGTGAAAAGCAGCTGCAGGGAAATGATGTCACTCGTACTTTATTACTGCAGGCAGAGCCGGCTGTCAGCGCATCAGCACCAGGAGGATCCTGATTTATTGTTAATCTCATCTTTTAAGCCAAATAACCTATTTAAAATGAACAAAACCAAAGAAAAACAAAGCAAAACAAAACCAAACCAACAAACAAAAACCATCAAACAAAATTACATGGACCCCCTCAGCCAAATCCTGCTCTTGCTGGTCAATTTACAGTAAGAACATGACTTTAAGCCTAGTATTTCATACTACCTATTTTTTGTACAGAACTGGTCCACTTTTATCAATAAAATGATGAATCTTCAGCTGCTTTCTCTCACCAAAACCACAAGTAGTAAACCGATGCAAAGCAGTCTCTCTTCTTTCATGGGCAGAGACCAAGAGAACTCCTTTTAGCTGATTTTGACTGTTACTTATGCAAATGCAGATAGGAAGACAGGCATTATTTTGTTCCATTACCTTCAATGCACAACTCTCCATCAACAAAAGGTAGCAGTTGCCAGTTATTACTTTTAATTTACATGCCAGTTAAGGACACATTCCCTTAACACTTTTGCTCTACAGGGTCATTTGGATCAAAGCCAAATGCAGGGGAGATGTCCTCCCTCTTTCAGGAGACCCTTCTCCATCAGGAGGAAACAGGGGACAGATACTTCTTTTGCAGTCCTAAAGAATGAGCATTCAGGTTCAAGTACTTCTCATAAAGGTCCCTTGCCATGCTCTAGCAGGTCAGAGATTTGCATACAAATTGTATGACAAGCAAGCTCCCAGTAACCCCATTGGTAATAACCAAGCATCATAATAACCAAACATCACCTTCATTTCGTCCCTCAGAAATAAAGGCTGCCGCTCCTCCTCCCTTGTATAAAGAGGCAACAGACAACTGCTAATGCTTCTTCAAGACATTAAGTTTCTTCCTTAATAGTAAAATAACACAGAAAACAAATACTTTCCTACAAGAAAAAAGCCCCTAAAATTGACATCATAAGGTATTAGGGTGAAAGGGAGTAAAAAATGTAACTTACGCTTATTTAACTAAGTGCATTGCAAATTGAACCTATTCCATGGCACCTACATATCTGCTGGATGTGAAGCAGTGTAACTACAGTGGCATCACCTGGAAACAAGTTTAACAAATTGTCGTAGACAAATATTGAGTGCAAGGCATGAACATTACACAAAATAGCTCTTCCCAGTCAATTTCAGACTCCTTACTGTATGCACATCACACACACTCATTTAATTTGTAATGGAGATGTATATATAGGGAGAGATTTCAAAATTCAACTGTTGCCTTTTTGCTCCTTGACCGTAGACCATACTCAAGCACGACTCTCACATCCCAACTAAGTATTAGGTTTGTCACTGTCAATACAATACCATGATGCAGATTCAACAAATAAAGGCTCCCTACGTTTCCTCCATGAACCCAGAGCACAAACTGCATCAAAATCCTGTGTCTGCATGTCTATTTTAAACCTAAATCTTTGAATACGTATCACTGGTATATAACAGCGACGAGCAAACTACAAGTGAGCTGTAACCATGCTCAATTAACTTACCTAGTAAGAATATGTTTACTGACTAAAAGTGGTCACTAAACATCAGAACGTAATAAAAAGATTCAACACAATAATGCAGAGCATAGTTCAAAACTAAGAACTATTTATTTTCATTAAATCTGTTAAAAAATTTCTCCAAAACATTTTGCATTCTTTTACTAACACATTCCACATTGCTTTATTCAGACTTCACTAGTGCATTAAGTGATCTGGTTTCTTATAGCTGTTCACCTTTTTTCCAAGCAATTAGCAAGCTACATCCCTTTTGACAGAGGGATACTAACAAGCTCCCACAGTTTCCAGTTGGTCAAGGAATCCAAAGCCACTAATAGCAAACAAGTTGTTTAAGCAAAAAAGGATTACAAAGGCTCATTGCAAGGGGCTGGAAACTCACCCATATTTCAGATTAAGGCTTTTTGCAAGGTTCTTTTGTATAGTTTTGACTCCATTTCACAAAAATATTTCAATGCTTTGTTTTAAAAACCAAAATATTGATTTAAACATTTAATAGTTTCTTCTTTTGGAAAGTTATTTAAGTACTTTGAAAGATGGAGATACTAGAAAGATGGAGAAGCATTTTCCAAAGGGAAAATGATGGAAACCTTCGTTTTGTAACAACACCTCAAAGTTTAAAGAAAACCAATAGTTACACAAACTTTTTCACAAGTTTGCCCGTTCTTCGCTTTCCGGACACCAAAATAAGTTGCAAATGAAGCCAGAGTGCAGCTTATCTGGAAACTTAATTGCCGAAACTCCCTATAACCACGTCCCTATTGCATAAACTAGGTTGAGCGAACGCTTCTGAACAGAGAGGCAGAGAGACTGGCATACCTTGAGGACTTCCATGGGCACCTGGGTGGCAGGGGGCAGGCTGGTGGGGACACTGACGTTGATGGCAGGTGTCTGGCTGACGGGTACTCGCTGCTGCATGAACTGGGCTGCTTGCTGCTTCTGCTGCTGCTCCCGACGCTCCTGCTCCTGCATCTGCTCACGCATGAGCTGCTGTCGTAGCAGGATTCGTGAGGTCATGCTGGAGGAGCTTAAGGGAGGCTTGGAAGCGCCAGGATGCTCGGAATTGCTGTGGGAAGACCAAAAGAAAGATAGCTCAACTTCCACAAGCGGGATTGCGGCTCCGGCGCTCACGGCTTGCAGAATTTACACCGGAACGTGGGGCGGGATGGGTGAGGATACGCTGCAGCATGCGAGGGGGAACACGGAGCCGACCTACTTCAGGTACTTAGCAGCCACATTAGGCTGCCTTAACTTGATTGCAGCTATCCACTTCCAAACACCAATATCCAGTGGTAAAGAGCTATTTGCTGTTTCAATTTTTACATCAACCACCCACGAGAAAAAGTAATGCTTTTACAAATAGCAGCAAACACTCGTATTTCTTTTCTTACAAAGCAATACAAGGCTGTAGCAAGTCTAAAGATAGGTATAGATAACACTGCAGGTCTAATGATCGCACTCAAAAATAGATAAAATAAATCACAACCTAACCAAGCTCAGCTGTTTTCTGCAGAACACTACCTCAGGGCTCAATTTCTGGTGGGAACATTCTTCACGGCCAGACACCCTCCAAAAATCCCCAACTCCCACTTCAGGCCTACCAGCACCTTCTAAGCACAGTGAGGTACAAGAACAGGCAGAATAAACAACAATAATGGCTTTATTTCAGTCACACTTTAGAAAGCTGGCTGGCCCAAGCTGCACGGCTTCACCACCTAAGAGGCATTTCTAAGCCACTGGCAAGCAGAGCTTCATACCAAACAGCAAGGGACAAACCATGGGACTTCACCTGAAGCAACACATCATTTATTTTGTTAGCCCTCAGAACTAAAATCCATTTATGAGGCATTTCTGTAGCATAAAGCAACTAGAGGATGCAAATACCAAGCTGCGCATCCTGCACGGAAGGTTGTTGGAAGTGGTCAAGAATATGTGACTCCACATAAGAAAGAGCTATAGTGTGTGTAATTCAGGGTATTTGGGATCTGATTCTGACTGCAGCAGTGGACTGCCATCAGCCCATGGAAGGAACAGGCTCATTAGGCTATAACGATGCAGGGCCATGCCTGGGGAAGGCAGCACTAACCCCACCTAAGGCTCCAGTGTTCAGGTGCTACCTGCAGGATGCTGACAGGACAGCTTGCAATGGAGCCCAGGAGCCAGCATTCCTCCCAGTCCTCACAGGTACCTGCAGGCACCAACTTGTGCTTAGGCAACCAAAGCCAGTGGCCCTGGAAGCTTTCCAGCTTTGTTTAGGGCTGATGCTGAAAACAGTTCAGAGTAGAAACGAAAAAGGAGAACCCACACTTAACTCCCCCAGGAGATCAAACTCTGCTTTTCCAGAGCACATATTCTGGGGGCAGGGAGGCAAGGGACCATCTTGCTATTTAAGACCTGTCAGGTTGAAACATTCACAGAGACACTGATCCTTTTGATAAAACAAGAGAAAACCTTTGTGGTGAAACTAATGCAGCTGTGGAATAATCGTACTAATTAGCTGCTCAAGACAAGTCATTGACTGTGATACTTGCAAAAAACACCGCCCTTTCAATTAAGGGCAAAGCATTCTCACATCTAAACCCAGCAGCGTGTTTCCTGGCTTACACGTTTCCAAACCAAGGAGATGCTTTATTTCCATCACCATGATTGTTACAGTTAATCAGGCACTCTTCCCAGACAAAAAACCTGCTTGAGCATGCACCCCCAATATATGTATATTGATTTATTTATGAGTTATATCCATGCATTACTAAAGCGCTCATGTTTTTTGTTGCCCACTAACACTGCTGTGCATCCCACTTAGGAGACTGGTGTAATAGATGAGTGAAATAAGGCACTCAAGTGCTGCTTCCAAGGAAGGATTCATTCTCCTTGCACTGAGGAAAAGCTGATTTTGTATCAGGCAAAGCAGGATTCTCATTTGTGTGCTACTGGCATTTTGTACAGATACCTAATGCTGAAAAATTGGTAACCCAGCAGTTCCTCCCACCTTCTTTCATCCTGAACTCTTTCTCCGCCTACCAGAGCCAAGTGTGATAAAAACCATCTCAAAAGAACCTTCCCATACACTAAAACGCTAGGGAATGAAAGGGAGAAGAAAGAAGAAATTTTTTCCATGGCATTTCAATCAACCCCTGCCAGCAACCCTTTCTATTACCACAGCTACCCACATCAACAACTCAACAACTGTCCTTACAGCTTCCTGCAGGTGATTCAGGGCTCTCCTGTTCATTGAAAATTGTCAACAAAACCTTCAAGCATTGTGGCTTTAAAAGAAAGCCCTGGGGTGATGGCTGGACTCGATGATCTTACAGGCTTTTCCAACCTAGCTGATGCTGTGGTTCAATGAAACAAGTTCCAAAAAAGCTGTTCTGCCAAATTCTTCCCAATGGGCAGAGACCCTTCCAGGCTTTATTTGTTTGGTAACTCTGCCCAATATTTCTGTTTTCACTGGGAAAACTGGCTTAGCTGTCATTTGGAAGGGAATGCAAGGTCAGGCAATGTACTTTCTAAACAAATATCGAAAAAAGCAGATATCAGTAAGGGGAAGAGGAGTCTGATCTTATTCACATCCATCCAGAACACCAGATTTCTGGTGGTCAGATCAGAGGGAAGAAAAGGCTTGAGAGATTACTGTACATCCTGTTCATCCTTATTTCAAAGCAGAAGCTGCAAACCAGTGTAGCTACGAAAGAGCTGTGAGCTCAACAGAGACATCGTCTCCTATTTGTGCATGGTATAATCTCACACAGTACAGAAGTGCTCAAGACCTGAATGCAGGCAGAGCTTGCAGCACCACAGCTACTGCCACCAACCCATTTGAGTTCAAATAATGCTTTCATCTGGGATAAAAGCTCCTGCACAACACCTGCCTGCCTGGCCAGATGCTCCTGTCACAAGTGCTGCAAAGGAGCCCGAACAAGCACAAGACAGCTCCTGCCACACAGCTTCCCTGCTATTTATCCCCTGGGAACTGTAAAGCTCGTCCCATGGGCAGGGCGGTCTCACCACACCAGCACTCTTCCACTCACACCACAAGCAGCACTTATCAAGTGTGGGAAACTGCTGGAAACTCATCCTCTGTAACACAGCCCATCCTCTCTCCCAGCTTCCCTTCCCGACCTTGTCTGCTCCTTTCCTCCCATGCAAAGCTCCAAGGTGGAATGGATTTGTTGGACAGAGCCTTGGGTAGCATAGGTTAGTGGGAGGCATCCCTGCCCACGGCAGAGGGGTTGGAACTAGATGATCTTAAGGTCCTTTCCAACCCTAACTGTTCTATGATTCTATGATCATGTACCATCCTGAGAGCAAACATAAGGTTTGTCAGTTTTCCAATCAAAAAAGGCAATTCAAGTCTTGTTATATCAAAGACCTCATCAGAAGAGCTTTGAAAACTAGTATTTTAAAAGGTTCTTGACCTTTATGTGCTGCTGCACCCATGATCCAGCACCGTGCCATGCACTGCAGTATGAACCAGGACCTGGACACGTGGATTCAGAACTCCCATACGTGAGCTGATTCACCCCCAGATTATATAGTCGGTAGAGCCCACACACACAACTGATACACGATGTGATTTAGATACTTCCTGCAAACACGCTTTATGGATACCATTTAATTGCAATAAATGAAACCGACTCAGCCTTTTAATTGCCGTATGATTAAACTGGTTATCCATTAGCAGTCTAATAAGCACAGTGTAATACAGACTGAGGGTTATTAGTTGTGAGTGTCATGTGCCGATCCAATTAATCATGAAGTGATAACGTTTTATTAAATAAGTTTAAATTACATATCCTGTGCACAGATGCCTGGGAAATATTAGTTACTGCATACACAAGTTATAATGCAGATGGGTCATTGCATAATAAAAGGCAACTGATCAGATCAAAATCAAGTTTGATTTTTTGCCAGCAACTCAAGAGACTACAGAGACCGTCCCTTGTAGAGCCTAATCTACCTTCCCAGATGTGTACTGATTACTTTGTCTCCTTGGGTGAAAGACAAGCTCATCTTGTGTTGGTCAGTTCGGTTTCAGGCTCTTAAGACTGATCAATCAAGTTCTCTGGTTCACATGCCTTATTTACAGGGGTTATCTCTGCTTTACAAACATCATTTCCCATTAGCTGTGTACTTATTAAGAAACTTCTCTGCAGATTTTGAATTGGAAAACGTTCCTTAATTCAGCTTTGCTTTTTAATCGCTGATTTAAAGAAAAGAAGAAAAGCCTGCAATGTAAGGTTTTACAAATGACAGTAACTAAAAACGCAGAACAACTCCTCAACCCCAAAGCTGCTTCAAACTCAGAAGATGAAGAATAAAATAAAATGCTTTAAAAATAAATAAAGAGTTTTCAAAACCACTTGCCTTGGGTAGGATTGATTATTCTGCTCTAGGCAGAGAAATGGCACACAAGAGGGAGGCTGTTGCTCTCCTCCATGCATTTCAACTGTTCATTAATGGGTTAGTCCACAGAGAAATCAGCCAAGAAAAGCAGATTTAGCACCTCAAGAAATCCAGAGCTGCACCAGATCTTAGAGGTAAGAAATAACACAGGATTTGAATGCTTCCTTTATGTCTTATCCCATTCATAATTATTTAGAGAAAAGAAAGACATTTAAGTACCTGACATTAGCATAAAACTATCTTGATCTTTGAAGAATGCAGATGAGAACTTGCCAATGCTACAACTCAAATGCTTGCTTTGACCTTCAGAAAGCATTATCAGAGATCACAGCTCAGCTCCCATTCCAACATCCCTCCTGTTCAATGACCACAAAAGCTCCCTCAAAACTAAAGTTTACTTGTCCAGATTCTGTTTTCAGTCTCTACCAAGCAATAAAACCTCAAGAAACTTTTTGTTGCCGGTACCATGTGCGTGAGTGAAGGCAACAGCACTTTTAGCAGCATCTAACCCGCCAGCCAGCATCGCTGTATGCTACAGAGGGGTGACAGAAATATCACCAAAAGGAAAAATAAATATAAATAAATACAAGAAGGCATCGACCAAATCAATCCAAACCCCTCAAAAATCCACAAACAACAAAACAATCCCCTGCACAATCTCTCCTCCCCCATCATCAGCCAAGGTAAGGGATTCCAACTGCTAGAGCATTCTCCCTGGAGCACTCCGTACTTCATTCCTAAAATGTAGTAACTGATTGTGGGTTACAGCAGCTCTCTGCTCACTGCACCAACTGCCTGGCACTGCTTAAAGCATCAATGTAAAAAAAGCCCAACCCCAACAGTTGGCACCCTCCTATGTCCTTACGTGCCAAGGACAGAGCAACTGCATAAACGCTGTGGGGACCTTTATAATAAAGCAAGGACGATGGTTCAGGCTTCTGCGTGAATGCAGGTTTCTGCAGTTGAAGGTTACATGTTTAAAGAGACACACTGCCTGCTGCTGCGTCTGCTCCAGCATCGAGGTAAGCACTTCTTACCCCTCCTGCGCTCTAGTACCCTGACCAGCACCGCTTTGCCCTACACCACAGGATGCAATCACAGAACAACTCACAGCCCAGCGGGCATCCATACGTCTACCTGAACGCCTCACGTGCGCCTGGTCAGCAGAAGGAAGGAAACATCCACTGTGCAGATCTGTTCCCCAGGAGCTAAGGGGTGACTTACAAACCCAATGAATTCAGCGGATGCACTCAGCCTTTGGGGGAAAGAAGAAAAAAAAGCCAAACCTCGACAAAACCCAACCACACAAACAAAACCATTTAATCCTCAGCTAAGAATTTTTTAAGTAGCTGTGCACCATTTAGTAACTTTCCATCTTTCTTTCTGTCTTTAAAACCCACATTCACAAGCGGCTGAACATAATGCTTTCTGAACTTGATGAAAACCTCTCTCATGACCCAGGAGCACTCAGTAAATAATTATTAAGCTCTGGAGGTGGCTTTTGCATGAGTGTTGACTTAATAAAATGCCATAAGTTGATCTGCTTGAATGCCCATTTACTTGGGGACACAGCCTGCAGTATAGCTTGGAAGGAAAGCTTGATCACCACCAGATAAAGGAACAAGGTAAAACTAAAGAGGTTCAATCTAGAAGCTGCAAAGGTCACATTTTACAATCCTTTACTACCATTCCTATTAAAAGGGAATAATAGCAAACCTGGAGTATCCTCAAAGAGTTCCATATAATAATTGCTGCAAAGCACCGAGGCTTTTTATGCCTAACCTGAACCTCCATTAGCCTAAACATGTGTTTAACATGAAGTTGCAGGAGATATATATATATATCTCCTTCTGATAAATACATACATATTTTATATATGTATAAAAGATAATATATATAAAATAATATATACATGTATGGTTTGGGGTTTGTTTCTTTTTAAACATGGAGTATTTTACAAGTCTCCCTCTCCTGAAAGTCCCCATCATTCTCTCAGCCGCCCTGCCACAGCTGCTGCGGCTGCGCAGAAGACAGCGGCCAGCTCCCAGACATGGAATTGTTAGCTCCCAAACACAACCTCCATCACAACAAGTCGATCACACAATCTGGTCACAGTGCCATCGCTCCGGGAAAGCGCCACTTACAGACAGAAGCTGTGAGAGGAGCAGGGCATGAACATCTCAACTCCAACAGCTTCCACCTCCCACTGAATCTTGTGTCCAAGGGCTTTTGCTGAGCACCCTCCAGTTGAAGTCAAGCAGCCTCCAGGCACGCTGTCTCTAGGGGTGGCTCCAGATAAGGACCTGGCAACTCCAATCCCCATGGAGCAGCAACATGGGCAGCAGTGCCTGGTGCCTGCCAGCCCTGCAGACCTGTGCAATCCAGCACCTACAGAGGAAGGGTTGAGGCAGCCACATGCAAGGTCTTCAGGTACCACAAAGACTCCAAACCAGCCCAGAAGATCAGCGTCAGCATCTTGCTACATCTTGTCTCACCTGCATCAGTGTATTGCACAAAGTCCTGATGGAGACAGCTGGGAGCAAGGTGTGGGTCTGCAGCAAGCCTTGAGATCACTTCCAACCTGGTATTCCATGATAAATGCACAGCACTCCCATGGGGCTGAGCGGGATGCTCAGACCTGTGTCCGGGTGCTGAACCACCCTTGCTGTATCTCCTGCAGACAGACAGCCCACTGCAGGACTGGGAGAAATGGAAGTGGGCTGGCACTGAAAGCACTTCTCCTATTCATTAATTAAAAGGGGTGTGATCAGGCCATTAATGCCATCAGAGGAGTGGATAAGGGCTGTCTGTAATGGCAAGGTTTTCTCACGATCTTTATCACCAAAAAGACCAAGGGAAAGGGTGGGTGCAAGGCAATTTGTTTTCTGGGACTTAACTCCTTCACATACAAGGTTAACCTAGGTGAACCTCCAACTAGGAACCATTAGAGGTGCATCTCAAGACTTAGACATGCAGCCATAACGGTACAGAGCTCAATATGACAGTGTACACGCAGTTTCACTCCGCAAACGCAGACTGAATCCCTTGGGAGAAAAGGAGCAGGGAGGTGAAGACACACACACACACAAAAACCTCAAACTCCCCAAAACGTTCAATGAAGGGTTAAAAGGAATTTAAAACATAGCTGCCTACACCACTCAATACTGGTTTGGTGCTCTTCCTTAAACTTTTAAAGCCATCACAGGCTTAAAAGAAGATC